>PVKY010015600.1:0-10099 GCA_004027775.1 Bradypus variegatus | reverse complement strand
GGTTTGGGTGTTCTTTTTTCATTTTTAGTTTTTTGTTCTTGTTCTGATTCTTTCTGATGTGGGGAAAATGTTCAGAAATAGATTGTGGTGGTGAATGCATAACTAGATGATCATACTGTGAACGGCTCACTGTATACCATGGATGATTGTATGTTATGTGATTGTGTTTGAATGAAACTGAATAAAAAAATAAAAAAGGAAAAAAATGTATTTCTAAATAATCATTCATCAAAGAATCATAATGAAAAATTAAAAGTATTATAATTTCATAATGAAATACTATATATAATAACTTTTGGAATATAGACAAAATGATACTTTGAAAGAAATTCATCACATTTTATATTTTCTCAGAGACTGCCAAACTGCTCTCCAAAACAGTTACACCAATTTAATTCATAGCATTAGTAAATGAGGGATCTGTTTTTTTTTTTCACATCTTTGCCAACGTTTGGTTTTGTCAATCCTTTACGCTTCATCGCCCTGTTAGGTATGAATTTATTTCATTATTATTTGAATTTGAATTTTTCTGCTTACTAGTGAAGTTAAATACATTTTCACATACTTTTTGACCATTTTGTTATTCTCTTCTGTAAATTGTCTTTTGTATGCTTTGCCTATTCACTTTTTTTCCTTGTTAATTTTTAGGAAATCTTTATATATTATGGATAATAGTAATCTGTTTATTTGTGCCTCAAAATATCTTCTTCCTAATCATAAGTTGTTTTAAAACTTTTTAATTTTGCTGAAATTAAATTTATTAATCTTTTCCTTTATGATTTGCTCTTTTTTTTTCTTAAGATGCACTACCTACACTGGGATCAAAAGTTATACTCTTAAATATTCTTTTAATAGATTTTAAAATTTTTATTTAACATCTAGGTGTTTGATCTGTTTGGAATTTCTCTTTTGAACTTTGTGAAAGATGGGGAGCTAACTTTTTTCATATTGAATGTCAGTTTACCCAGTGCTATATGTTTAATTTTCTATATTTTCCTATTGATTATAATGCCTCCTTTCACAGATTCTAAGTTTCCATATAAGCTTGGGTCTGTTTCCAAGCTCTCCTCTATCATATTCCACTATTTAATTTGTGCAATATGCACAAATATCACTTTGTCTCAGATGGTTTAGTTTTGTAATAGGGTTGAATGTCTGGTAGGGAAAATCCCCTCTACTTACTTTTTTCAGCAATCTTTGGCTAAACTTGGACATATTTATTATATATATATATTAGAAAACAGTTACCATGTTCCATGAGAAGAAAAAAAAGAACCTCATTAGGATATTTATCAGAATTGTGCTGAACTCATTGATTCAACTAGGAAGAATTGATGTATCTATATTAAATCTTCCCAGTAATAAATGACATCAACTCTCTACTTACATACAAATTTCCCCAAATAACTTTTATGTTTTCTTCATCTTTCACAATTTTGTCATATTTATGTTGAGGCAACTTATAACGTGTAATTTTTGTAACTGGTATCTTCCTTTCTGTTAAACTGGAATTTTTAATGGGCTACTGCAGGTGCTTAAGAATGTTACTGATTTTTGTTTGTTAAAATTCTATCTAGGAACTTCTCCAAGCTCTCTTTTAAGAACAAGTTTGTCTGTAGATTTCCTATATTGACAACAGTATTGTCTACAAATACCAACAGTTTTAGTTTTATTTTTCTCTGCAGTGTCTATAACTCTTCTTTTCTTGTCATGTTGCATTAGCTAGGACCACAAATACAACACTGAAAGATAGGAGTGATATCAATTATCCTTGTCTTATTCCTCACTTTAACAGGAATACTTCTAAAGTTTGTTTGTTAAGTATTATGTTTTCTGTGAAGGTTTGATAAATAACATTTACCAGGGTAAAGAGGTTCACTTTTCCTAGTTCACAAAGAGTTTTTAAAATAGTGAATGATTGTTATATATTATTGAAATATTTTTCTGAAGCTATTGATATATAGTCATGTAGTTTTCTCATTTAGTGTATAATATTATAAAATTCATTTAAATATTTTCTGATTTTGAAGCATTCCTGACATTTTTAGGACAAAATCTAATTGTTTATGATATGTTATTTCTTTTACATATTGCTGAATTTCATTTACTGATATTTATTACATTTTTGCATCTGTGATCTTCAATAATATAGATCTATAATTTTCCTTTATCATGCTCTTCCTACCTTGTTTTGATACTATGGTTATACTGGTCTCATAAAATGAATTGGGAACATCATATTTTTTTCTGTTCTTTTTTCCAGTTTAAATAAGATTGTTTAAAGTTCCTAGATAGAAGTTTAAATAATTCCTTTAAGGTTTGGTAAACATACTTCCAAATCAGTATGGGCCGAATAGTTTGTTTGTTTGTTTTTTTTAACAAGGGCCAAATGTCCCACGTTTATTTACATTTGAAATATGTTTAATACAGTTAGGAGGGGGTGTAGTGCATAACACCTACAGCAGCCAGACCTTCTGAGGAGCTACAGTATATCATGCAAGTATCTATATATACACAAAAGGATTTCTTTAAAAAAAAGTACAAAACTTGAATAGGGATAATTACAAGATATAAAATGCAAAATAAAACACACACATGCACACACACACAAATGCAAAAAATTTAACTCCCCCAGAGATCCATAAATGGAAGGGACAGAAGAGTACCTTTGCTGCACTTCAGTAAAGCAGAAGAACCACTAGTACAGGTATTGAAATGATTGGAATAAACCCAGGTGGCCCAGTGCTTAACCGAATGGCCAATTGCAATCCCCAGGCTGCAGGACTGGTAAGTTGGTGGTTGAGGTTGAACATCCCAACTCTAAGAACCAGGACATTTGGCAGTAGCACCCAGCACTGGAAACGCAAACTCTTTAGATAGCAAAGGGTTAAGTCAACTGATTTTTTTGCCCTGTCAAGATCCAGAGAAATATTTGATATTCTTAGCTGTTGGGCCCAATTGTTTTAACATCAACATGTGTGTAGGGTAGATCTTGGATCATAGATTTAGTTTCTTTAATGATTATTTGTTTATTTACATTTTCTATGTCCTCTGGAATTAATTTTGTTAATTTTTATTTTTCTGTAAATAATCAATGTAATCATAATCTTCAAATGTGTGGTATAGGTTTATACATAGTATACAAATTTGGTTTGAAAAATCTCCACTCTTTTGGTAATTGATTATACCCCCTTTTTTTTATTCAGTTTTATTCGAGCACAGTCACATAACATGCAATCATCCATGGTATACAGTCAGCCGTTCACAGTATGATCATGTAGGATTATACCGCTTTTGAAAATAATATTGTTTATTTATTTATAAGTCTTTTAGTAACTGTTTTCTGTCTCTCTCTTCTTATGATTAATTTTACCAGAAATTCTCTATTTTATTATTTCTTTGTCTTTATTGTGTTTACATAATTGATTTTATTTAAGTTTTCATTACAATTTTTTTATTATTAACTTTTAAATTTCTCACTATAACCTCCTTCCTAATTGGGTTTATTGGTTTTTGGGGCTGGGGTGGGGATACAGTAGAAGGGGGAATCTCAAAGTGTGATTCCAAGCATGAACTCATAATGCTAACCTGCTCCAATGTCGTAAATAAAATAGAATAAAATAAAATAAAATAATCTTTTATTTCCAATCTGATGATTAGCAATGTTGTGGATATATAAGAACCCTGAATTGTAATTTATAAGTCCCACCAGGGTTTTAGAACTGCTGATATCATGACAATACTCCTAACTCTTCCTTGTCAGATTTAAGGTATATTTCATCCTACTGTGCTCCCACTCAATTTGTATCAGCTAAGGTAGATTCCCACCAGTTGTATAATAAGGGATCTTTTATTATTGCAAGATACCATAACTCTATGATTAACACCTTGGCCACATTTCTCTAAAGACATCTGAAGAAATACGAAGTATATCAGTGAGATCTTAACAAATAATCCTAAACCTGCAATTTCAGAACCTCATAACTGGCTGATCCCAATATAAGTAAAAACCTCAAGAGCAGGGGTTCTAACCAGAGGTTTTTGCCATAACCATTTGTCGAGTATTTTCAAATTCACATCTTGGGGCACCACCCCTGGAGATTGTAATCTCAATGTGCATCCCAGCTGACAGCTACTTCTCAAGACTATGAATTCATTCCAATAAGAACACTCCTTAAAAAGATAAACTTCTGGAATTCCAGCTTTCAAGGGCCAAAAGAATGTAGACTCTTTAATAAGGACATATTTGAGTTATGAGAGCTACTCTGAGAGGTCACACTCAGAAATCATCCACATGGGCTCCATTTCCTTAAAAGTACAATGGAATGTGCATTTCTTCTCAGCAGAATAGGAAAACATGACCCATTTGTTCTGACACAATTTTATTGAATGAAATGAATTGAGAACAATAAATTATTTTCAAGAAAATTTCCTTCTTTCATTGGAATATTTTTTCCCCAAAAATCTGGCTTTACCTTTTTTTCCAAAAATAGGTTCAGTGGTATTGAGGGGTATAATGTGTTATGGGTGAAATGTGTTTTAATTATGAGTTGCAGACATGAACTAAATCTGTCTTATTTCAGGATACTAAGACACACACTCACTTGTGCACCTCACTCTTGTTCTACCACTTTAACTATACTAGATATAGCATTTATCTTCAAAGTGATTTCAAAATGGGTTGTTTTTCCTGTATCTTCAGGTAATTGCCTAGTTACAGAGTAAAATAAATATGAAAGCAACCAAGAACCATTCCAATTAATTCCTTTCTGAGCAAAAATTTATTAGAAAGCAAAGAAGCACATAGATATAAAGTCTAGGAGAAACAACAACAAAAATCACACTAGGAAAAAAATACAGGATTTAACTGGACCATGAGGCCTAGGCTGTAAAATCAATGTCTGCTATGTGCTGAGGATAATTTCCACCATGTTGGGAGGGTTGATCTGAAGCCCAAAAGTGAAGAGGAAGAATGAGACATTTGGAGGACTGTGATAATTTCTTAGCTGGTGGATTCCAAATTATTCATATTGGTAGTAAAATTAAAGGGAAAAGATAACAAAGAAGAGAGTTTAAAATGAACCAGAATTTGCTCACAGAGCCAGTGGGCAGGTGTTTGGCTCATTGGAATCATGAGGTCCAATTCTGTTGACTGACGTCAACCACCCTCCATGCATCCTAAGAGTAAGTGCAGAAAAACGATCTACATCTGTGGCGACAGATGTAAAACAGATGGTGACTACAGGCCAAATAGCTCAACAGGAGGGGGAAGTGCAGCAGGTGGGGCAGGGGCAGGTGGAGATGACGCAGGTTGGGCGGTAGCAGGAGGTGTGGCAGGAGACTTGGCCACAGACTGGGCGCAGGCAGCAGCAGGTGCGGCAGCAGCAGGGATTACAGCAAGAAGGACGGCAGCAGCTGGAGATGCAGCAGCTGGGGCGGCAACAGCTGGGCCCGCAGCAGCTGGAGCCACAGCAAGAGGGGCGGCAGCAGCTGGAGATGCAGCAAGAGGGGCGGCAACAGCTGGAGAAGCAGCAGCTGGGGCGGCAGCAGCTGGACCCGCCACAGCAGGATCCACAGCAGCTGGAGCCACAGCAGGAGGGGCGGCAGCAGCTGGAGACGCAGCAGCTGGGGCGGCAGCAGCTGGAACCACAGCAGCTGGATCCACAGCAGCTGGGGCGGCAGCAGCTGGAGATGCAGCAGCTGGGGCGGCAGCAGGTGGTCCTGCAGCAGGTGGTCTGGCAGCAGCTGGGGCGGCAGCAGCTCTCCTCGCAGAGGCCTTGGCTACAGCCCTGGTCAGAGCAGACGGAGCCACAGCAGGAGTTGACCATGGTGTCAGAGGGTGGAGGTTCTGGGTGAGTTTTCAGGAGAGTGGGGTCCTTGAGTTTGGAAGACTCCTTGACCCATATCCCCTTTTATACCCTGCAGTAGAGCTGCTATCAACATGTCAAGCATTATTTCCTTGTTATTATTTATCCTACTGGAAAATTTAATTGTTTAATTACATGATTGTGTTTTCCTAGTTACATACTCCAAAATGGAGAAAATAACCTATTTTCTTTTCCTTATGTGCTCCTGTCTTTCTAATTAAAACACTTTTTGCATTTCCTTCTTGGTGGTTGTCACCTTAATTGTTGACCTATGCTTCCACAAAGCATTCATCACATGACTTTCTGATATTTTGTTTTTGAAAGTGACATTCCCTGAAAATCCTGGAGAATGGGTCTCATACTGGTAAGATATCTTTAGTTGTTACAGATGAGTGGAGAATGTTCTGGTCAGGTGGAATGCTGCTACAGAAACAAAAGGAAAGTCCACTTTTGTGGAAGGATGTCCCACCTGTAATGAAGGTGACTGTGATCCTTTGTGGGCATCTTGGATGGTCAGGGGCATAGTGGAACCCCAAGGAAATTCCAAACTCTGTGTCAGATCTTATTCCATGGTCTCAAGCTGAAGCACATAGCAATGATGCACTGCTTTTAAATAGCAAAAGCACATTTTTGCTTTAAGAATGCCTTCCAATCAAGATTTATCTCTTGATTGTGAAACTTGCAGAATGGACTTTTCGTTACAGAAGTTTTCATTCTATGTAAACATATTTAGAATTATTAAGCCTTTCAATAACATGTATCTAAGATATTCTATTGGGTGTAATAGATGAGCTCTCTTCCCTTTCCTGCAGGTACTTGAATAAGAATTGGCCAACAATGAAAAGAATTGCTATTGTTTAAATTAAATAATTAAAATCAAAATATATAGTGTGTGGTTATTTCTCACATACTCTTAAAGGTAAGGAAATACTAACAGCTATCATTTGTGAAGCTTTCACTTAATTACCAGGCATTATACTGAAAATGTTATATTTATTTTATTTCTCATCTTAAACTCAACACTATGAAATAGTGTATATTCTTGATTAGTCTTTTAGTGGAAGGGACAATAGAAGCACAGGTTAAAAACAAACAGACTTGTTGAAGATTAACAGTCAGAAAGTAAGCTCAATACTTATCTTGGTGTAGTCAAGGAAGGGGTGAAGAGTAAAATTTGCAAGACCTTTGCTGAAAACTTACAAGAACTTGTATTCCTGGAACATTCCTTCTTTCTTGTCAGCTCGGCAAACTCCTCATCCATCAAGATCCGTCTGCAGTGATTCCTCCCCAATATCTTTCCTGGTAAACTACCCCATTCATATATATGCCTTCCTGCATTGTGCTCCTAATGGATCAAACTCGACTGTACTGCAGTTTGCCTTCAGTCTTTTCCCCAGCTGCAATGTAAATATACTGAGGGCATGGGCTGTGACTTATTTATTCTTGTTTCTATGGTAAGCAATACAGGACTAGTACAGAGGACACTTGTGATAGGTTTATTGAGTGAATGAAGATTTTGTTGGCAGTGGTGCATACAATGAATTATATATGTGATTAAGAGGGGAAATTTTAGGTTGTATATTTCTTACTAGAACAAAATTTTTTAAAAAAACAACATAGGACTGTGCAACACAAGGAACCCTAATGTGAAGTATGGACTATATTTAATAGTACAATTGTAATATTATTTTTCATCGATTGCAACAAATGTACCACACTAATGCAAGGTGTTAATATTGGGTGGGGAGGGGGGTGAGATATGGGAACTCTGTATCTTCTGCATGATCTTTCTGTAAACCTGCAACTGCTCTGAAAAAACCCACGAACATATCTTCTGGACAGATGGAGAGAAGAGAGAGAATCATTCCAAGTAAAGGGATTGTGGTGTTTTGTTAATGATGAGGTCACTGCTCTAGGCCACTGGGCTCAACCCTGTGGGGACCCTCAGAGAAACTGCAGAGACATGCCTCAGGCTGGAGGCATTTAGCCACCGTGATCCTGTGCCTGGAAAATCCTAGTGTATCAACTGAGTATTAGAGCTAGAAGTTAGGTCAGATAAAAGACTATGTTAAAAATTGGCAGGTTTCTTATACATTAGCAAAAACCCTCCATAAAGTGTAATGGGAAAAATGTACTCACAATTTTCAACAATAAATATGAAATATATGTAAATAAATCTGCCAGAAATTCACTAGGCCTTTATGGAAGAAAGCATTCACTTTTCCGGAAGGACATAAAATAATACTTCAACAAAATCAGAGCAAGAAGTTCACTAGTAAAGTTGGTTTTGTGAAAAAAGACATACATAGGGTACAAATGGATTTAATAAGGATGTATCTCCTTATTAAATAAGGATGTAACAATGGGTCTAAGGACTAATGAAGGGAAACTCTTTTCATCATGTTCTTTTGTACTGCTTAAAATTTTAAAAGCTTGTATTTGTGTATAAATTATATAACACCCTTTGAAAAGAATAAATGTAGTTTGCATAAAACGCACAATTTTCTCTCTGGATTGTATGTTTCTATGTGCTATTATGTTTACTTTCCTGTTTACCATGCAGTGACAGATTAAAATAGGATTCAGTCAATGATTCCAGCTGTCTATAATTAGTGATTTTGAATTCCATTTTTTTTTTTGACAGGTTGGCTTCCCCAGGATGCAGACTCTGGGATAGAGATTAGCAACCAAGCGGTTTATTGAGGAGTCTTTTTGGGAATAACACTGTGGAAAGAAAGGAAGGAAATAGGATTGGGCTCTGGGAGAAATCAAGCTGTGACGTGGTTTCAGTGGACATCTCAGCTGACTTTGCAGGGATTTCTGAAGAGGGTATCTGGCCACGAACCTACAGAATAGATTCTGCCAAAGTTTGATGGCACTTAAGATCAGAAAATGAAGCAGGCCACTCCGTAGAGCAAAATAGTAACAGTTTATTAGGAAACTTGCATATTGGGAAGCTGGTCCTGGGACACTGCAGGGGGTTCAGAGTAGCACTTTGTGCTGCCTGTGGGTCAGAGGGAGTTATATAGGGTATGGACTAGGAAGGCGCAGGGCCAATATGGGATTTGCAAGATTGTAAACATTTTTCTTTGCAGTTACTGATAAGTAGCAGGAGTGGTTCCAGTACAGACAGCTAATGAGCTTAGGAATGTGCCTATGTACTTTAGGATGTATCTACTTGAGGGGCAGGTGTCTTTTCTAGGAATTTATGGCTTCTCTTGTTTATGGCCTCACAGATTATATGACCCGACTGGAGAGAGGAGTGTGGGTCTTCATCTTTCTGTCCTAGAAAGACGGAAAAGGCATGACCTAGGACAAAGAAAAAAGATCACCGTCTCCACCAATAACCTATGAACATTCATCAGACCTGCCTGCCTTTTATATGGCAATGTCCCCTGCCACTGATGCTCTAGCCACCAAAATGAAGCGGAGGCATTGTATATGTGGAAAAAGGATGGCCCCCGAATCATTGGATGTGCCTGGCTAGAAAATACACAGACTTTGCTAAACTGTCTATTGGTAGATTTCATTGGTTAAAAAATAAAAAATCTGAAAGACGGTGTTTTTAAAAAATTGTTAGTTGTGTTTGATGTTTCCAAAGAGTTTCTCCTACTATTTTATTCATGGATACCCCATGGCTTCCATGTCACCCCTTTTTCCTAAAGACTAGAAGAGGATTAACTGATTTGCCTACAACTAAAAAGACTTTTTAAATAAATTAGGCAGTGGCAAATGTCAATTGACTTTTATCTGAAGATGACAGTTGTGGGAAGAACACTCAGGACCCAAATAAAAAACCTTAAAGAAAAAAAAGAGCAACAATTGTATTCAATTTTCAGTGGCTGAAAATAGAGGTTTATTTTGATATGTGGAGAGAACAAGGTACAGGAAAATCATAGAAAAGGAGTACAAGGGAGATTCCACATTGGACTGTCATGAGAGGGGTAACATCTGTGGCCCCACAAGTGATGGAGACAATCTTCAGGTTCTTTAAACATGGTGACTTCATGTTTTAAAGACACCGGAGAGACTTTGGGGAAATCTGTTAATTTATTACTGGATTCTGAATATATTCCTTTGGGTGGGAGGGAGTTTCATCTGAGGCTTGACTGGGCACACAGAATTAGTAGGACTGGGCTTAGCTTATGGGAGACAGGAGCTCAGTTCTACTGAGCACTCCACATTTTGTAAAAAGAGGTTTCTACATTACGGGAAGGAAAGCAGCAAGGAAG
>PVKY010015599.1:0-10111 GCA_004027775.1 Bradypus variegatus | reverse complement strand
AGACCCCTAGGGGGAGGTTATTAGCATTTCAATGGTTTCTCTCTCTGCTTGTGCTGTCTCCGCCCTTCTCTGAGTCCCAGGTCCTGGGAACTGTAATGGCTGGGGCTTTCTCCACTGAGCCGAAAAAGAAACAGATAGTCCCCTTCAGACCAAGTCCAAGCAAGGTCAGTCGTCACCCAAAGCCTCTGTCTGTTTTCTGGGGACTCGTACCTGCAGTGAGCAGTTGACACTCACTACTTAAGACCCCGGTTGGAGCTCAGCTGAGCTATATTTGCTTGCTGGGAGAGAGCTTCTCTCTGGCACCACGAGGCTTTGCAGCTCGGGCTATGGGGGAGGGGTCTCCCGGCTGGGATCCGCAGGTTTCACTTACAGATTTTATGCAGTGTTCTCAGGCATTCCTCTCAATTCAGGTTGGTGTGTGATGAATGGACGTTCTCGTTTGTCCCCCTGCAGTTATTCTGGATTATTTACTAGTTGTTTGTGGTTTTTTTTCGTTGTTCCAGGGGGACTACTTAGCTTCCACTCCTCTCTATGCCGCCATCTTCCCGGAACTCTGTTTTACATATTTTTTAAAAAAGAAAATGGGCAGAACTCTAGAATTAAATTCCAAGAATATGAGAACTTTTAGGCTAAATGCTGAGCTGGTGGCAGGCGCAGTTAGGAAGAGCTTTGGATGGGGAAAGTGTCTGCTCCAGGGACACGGAAGCGTGCTGACATCCCAAGGCTCTTAGCTAAGGGAGATGAATCTGTTAAAACTCACAAATAACTTCACTGCTTCTCTGCGTAAATCTCTCCACTGGTTCTCTGTATCATCCCTATGTCTCTTACCACACTCTTGTCAGTCTCTGAAACTCTCCACCAAGTTTGTCATTTACTTCTCTCCCAACAGGCTACTAAACCTCTACCCACTGCCTCCTCCACCTAGACAACCTCTTTCACTTGTCAGATTCCCATCCTTTTTCCAGTACCCAGCCGAAGTGTCTCCCACTCATCCTTTCATTTTCTGGGCCACTCTCCCAAACAGCAGATTCTACTGCTCTGTGCCACAATTAGACACCCACCCCAGCCCTGGACTACTTTACTGCATTTCGGTTCACTTGTGGGTCTTTCCGTTCACTGGATCCTCCAGGCCACACACAGTTCTGACCTGCCTTTGATGCCTGGGTATCCAGGACCAAAGAGTAGGTGCTCGATGAAAGCTTAAGTAAGTGAGGTGGCGCAGGAAAAGTGGATCTCCCCACAGAGTCCCTGAGTGTGGGAAAGACACCCACCCAGATCAAACCCTACCTACAGTAGAAATAAGGATGAACAAATGAACATGAAGACAAGGAGAAGCTGCCGGGGTGGGTGTGGGCATGTGTGTGTGTGTGGTGGTGGGGGGGTGCAGGGAAATTCCAGCCAGGGGCACCCCCACATGAGCAGGAAAGAGGCTGAGAGGGTCCCAATGGGGTATCAATGCCTCTGTCGCCCAGAATCCTACAGGGACAGCCAGGGTCGGAGGTTGGGGGTTGTTGCTTCCGAGTCCTCCCCATACTGGATGAGGCGCCTTTTCATCCTGCCTGTCTCCTGTTGAAGAGTGTTCTTGAATGGCAGCTGCCAAGACAGGGTTCGTTTACCTTGCTCTCTGCTCTATTCCCTGGCGCTGCTCAATATCTGTTGACTCAAGGAAAATTACAAAGTGGGTCGGTTAGTAATGCACGCTCCTGTAAAGCTTTGCTATCTGGAAAGAAATTTGGGAATGATCCCCAATGTTCACAGCATACTTCATATGCAAAAACTCAGGCTTCGGTTCCTCATCTGGAATAAATGTAACAGCCACTTTCTCACAATCTTAGGAATATTAAATAAAATGGTTCCTCGAAAGAGCTCAGGCTTCTGTCTGCGACGCAGAAAGTATACAAACTCAGTCACAGTCCATTACTAAATGCGGCTAGCGTGAGTCGCTATTATACAGATGGGCAAACTGAGGTTCACGGTGCCGCGACTCTCCCAGTCCCTCCCAGCTGGGGCTGCAGCGGCGGGGGAGACAGGTCCGGAGCCCGGGCCACACGGCCCGTCTCGTCATGGCCTCAGACCCGCGCAGCACAGTCCGGGACCCACCGCCGCGGAAATGGGACGCCAGACAGCAGGTGACACTCAGAGCGCCTTCCATGGCGGCGCTTCCGGCCGAAACAGGAACTGTATAGTCGCTCCGCTGCCAAGAACCACAACTCCCAGCAGCCTTCGCGGTGCGTCCTAGTCGACGCCGGGGGAGCGGCGGCCATTGTCCGTGGCCGAGGTGGGGGTGGGCCCGCTACCGCTGCTGCCTCCGGGGGGTTCGACGGTCGGGAGAACGGGCGGGGAGAGGCGGACGTCTGCGATCGGGGCCGGCGGTCGCCAGGGCGGGTCTCGCGTTTCCTGCGCCTGCGCCCTCCGCGCCGGCTTCGCTCCTCGTTTCCCTGGGCTCCTTCGGCCCGCGGACCCTCGCGCCGCGCTCCCTGCTGCTCCTCGCTGGCCGGGTGGACCTGGGTGAGCCCCACGGCCGGGCCTGGCGCCGGTTCACGGGTGTCGACCTTTCGCGCCTTTGTCCTGGGGCCGCGCGCGGGAGAAGTTGAGCCCACGGTGGGGCCGGATCTCCGCGCGGGACAAAACCTAAAGCCCCCAGCGTAGCGGCCCCAAGCTCCCGCGAAGAGCGGGGTGCCGGCCCGGGGGTCCCCGGGGCCGCTGTCGAGAGGTCGGTCGGCTGCAAACCAGGTAAGGCCGGCGCTCGCTGTTCCGGGCTCGCAGCTCATCGCGTCCGCGTCGGGGATTGCGGAGGAAATCAGGGGCGGGAGGCCAGGGGCCCCTCGGGGAAATGGAGGGCCGAGCGGCTGGTCAGCGGGTGATGCGTTCGCCTTGGAGCCCGTTAATGGAAATAGCTATGTTGCATTCTGCACCAGGCGTTTCTAATAGCTGCTTCGCATAAAGCACTAAGGGACGTCAAATGAGGGCTGGGACCGGGCGACCATAAACAGGCAATGACCAAAGATTTTGTCCATCTCTAAGCAACGGTTTGCTTATTTTGAATTTTGTAGCAAATTCTCGTGCTCCAGGGACCTAGAGTGAGGGGTCCCAGGGCTTATGTGCTCTCCCAGGAATCCTCAGGGCTCCTCCATGGGCGGTGGTAGTCTCAGAAGTCGCGCACAAAAACCTGGAACTAGGCAGTTGGACCAGCTCTCGGATTCCCCGGCCTCCACCTGTGTTGCAGGCCCAGTGGAAAATGGGCATTTATTCGATTTCCAGCCTGAAACTGGAAGAGGGATGGGCCTGGTATTCTTGCAGGTGGATTTTTTTTCCAAGATAAAATTCACACAACATAAAACTCACCATTGTAGCTATTTTTAAGTGTACAATTCATTGAGTTTGGTATAGTCACAGTGTTGTATAGCCATAACTAGTTCAATATGTCAGAATATTTTCATCATCCCCAAAGAAAACCCATATCCGTTAAACAGTCACCCCTCATTCCTCTCTCTCCTCCAGACCCTGAGAGCCATTAATCTATTTTCTGTCTCTAAGGATTTGCCTATTCTGAACATTTCAGTTAAATGAAATAATACAATATGTGGTCTTTCATGTTTGTCTGTTTAAATTTGGTATAATGTTTTCAAGGTTCATCCATTTGTAGGACTCATCAGTATTTGATTACTTTTTTGGCTGAGTAATATTCCATTGTATGGCTATATTGAATTTTCTTCACCCATTCATGGGTGGATGGACATGTGGCTTGCTTTCACTTTTGGCTGTTATGCATTATACTGCTATGGACATTCATGTAAGTTTTTGTTTGAATTGATGCTTTCAATTTTATTGGGCTTGTATCTACTTTTGGAATTGCTGGGTCATATGGTAACTTTGTATTTAACTTTGAAGTACTACCACACTGTTTTCCACAGCAGC
This sequence comes from Bradypus variegatus, assembly GCA_004027775.1. NCBI lineage: Eukaryota > Metazoa > Chordata > Mammalia > Pilosa > Bradypodidae > Bradypus > Bradypus variegatus. Next base: position 6,193 of record PVKY010015599.1, on the reverse strand, counting down.
TGCACCATTTTACATTCCCAGTTGCAATATATGAGAGTTTCAGGTGGATTTTAAGTTAACTTTTGCAAATCAACTGAAGAGTTCCATTGACATCTGCAGTGGCTTTCTCTAAAGCCTTTAAGTCAACTTGGGAACTGTTGACAAGTTTCTACTCTTATCTAGGGTTGCTCTTTTTTAGCGTATTCAATTCACCCTTCACCTTAACTTTTTCTCCAGGAACTCTGTCATGCTTTTGGCATGCAGATTCTGTTTCCTTAAGATGGTCCTTAGGTGTGTTTTGTGGCTACTGTGGCTGTGTCTCTCTGTCCTCATTGAACCTTCTGTGAGAAAGGACCACTTTTGTTTTTTCTCCTTTTGTCATTAGGTTGATATTGCAGTTGCTTTTCATCTATCACCTGACTCCAGTCCTCCTGGCTCGCTCCTTGCGAGTCAGTATTGAGGCATGGCAGCTGTCAACCCGTGGGCTTCCTGGGGTGAGTCCAAAGTGTCTGTCCCCAGGCCCCGAGGTGGGCCTCCCCCAGCAGTGATCTGCAGCCCGGGGTCAGCTGGGGAGGCATCAGAGCATTGAAGGTGGCGGTGGGGGGGGGATCTGTTTATCTTGGTACAGAATTAGGACTGAGTGGGATAAAAAAGCTTGGTTGTGGTGAAGAATGAAAATTGTTGTGTGTAAGAAAACGTAAGTTTTGTATAATTTATAATTATCTCCTAAGAACTTTCATTAGCTCTAAGAAATTCGTGATTTGTGGGATTTCTTAGAGTTAATGATACAATCAAAGTGTTGTCTCTACTGCTTCCATACTTTCTGCTGTAATTATTTCTTTTGCTTTTATAACATTAGTCAGTAATTCAAGAACACTTTCAAATAGTAGTGCTTGTCAATGGTGTGTTTTATCCTCAAATGAGGTTCTAGGTATTGATTTGCTAAAGACATTAAGACAGTGTCCTTTACTTACTTAAACTCTTTAAAAATTAGGTTATGTTAGATTTTTAGCCCCTTCAGCCATTTAAGGGGTCCTGTTCTAATTGTGCTGGGACTATATTATATAAATAAGTTTTCTAGTAGTGACAGTTTCTGGAAAAATCCAGTTTATTACGTTGGATATATTTTAACATGCCCTAGGGCTCTGCTTATGCAAGTTTGTCATGTCCATTAGTGAGAACGTTCTCCTGTTCTATCTGTTGTCACAGTTGCTTTCCTCACCCTTGAACTAACCTGACCCTCCTCTGCAGGTGCCCTTACAGACCAGTCCTGGGGGATGGCAGCCGTCGACCCGTGGGCCTCCTGGGGTGAGTCCAGCGTCGGCTGCTCTGGTGTGGCCTCTCCCAGCAGTGACCTGTTGCAGCCAGCAGTCAGGGCTGGGGACCTGGATGAGGACTTGAGGGCGGGGAAGGTCAGGCTCTGTCTCAGAGACTGCTGAAACAGGGAGGATCAGAAAGCTCTGCCCAGGATAAAGTGAGGTGCTGTGTCCAGGGTGGGACATGTGGGAACCATTGTGGGCACCTGGGGCTGAGGCCTAGAAGGGCTGATCCTGCTTCTCGGAAAGTGCCTCAGCGTGGGGGGTGGTGATGGTTTGTGTGCTGAGGCAGGCTCCTTCTCTGGACCTGTTTCCTTGTCTACAAAATGGGGAAGTGGGTGGAAGGGCAGGGGCCAGCCCTCCATGAGGCCCCCTCCCCCAGGAGGGAGGGCTTGTGTGGTGGCATTTCTGTCAGTGACAACCCCCTCCATGCCTTCTCTCTCTTCCCCCAGCTTTGTGTCCTCAGGATCCTGTCTGGCCTGCAGAGAGGACCCTCGAGGAGGGGAGGAGGGCTCTCGAGCTCTTCACAGCCCCCGTGGTCCAGGTGAGATGGGGCTTCCATTTTTTCCTGAACGGCTGTCCCTGCTGAAGGGTGCTGTCCAGGTGTCCCCGCCCTCCTAGTTGATGTGGCTCCTTAGTTTATGACAGCTGGAGTTCTTGTGGTACAGAGGGAATCAGCCAAAAGTTTATCAGAATCTGTTTGCTTCTTGAGCTCAGATTGGGAGAGTTCAAACAGCAGGGGATTCCTGGCATTATTTTTCATGACTTGGAGCCTTTCTGTCAACCAGGCCTGTCTGCAGTCCTGAGGCCCAACTGTGTCTTGCATTGTTTCTAGGGGACAAGGATAGCCCCCTTGGCTGGCAGCCCTCTCCCCTTTCCTCCTCCCACCTTCAGTCACATTTACTGATTCGGGCTGATGCTACAGTGAAGTTCATGCTGGGAGGGGAACAAGGACAGGTGTGAGCCCCTGTCCTGAGCCTTTCCCAGACCCCTTTTCAGGATCATTCATTCAACTCATGGGGCCTCACAGCCTGTGTGCTGCTGTGCAGGCACTGCTGGACACAAAGCCTTAGCTGGGTGAGGGAGGCCCCAGGCCCTGGGAGGCTCAGTCTAGCTCTTGCTTTGGGAACTGGGATAGAGTCTGCAGGGGTTAGCAGAGGCACAGAGCGGGTGGGGTCATTTCACTGTTGCTGTGGAGACTGCCTGGGAGCCACAGCTTATGTGAGCCAAGATGTGAAGGGGAAGTGTCAGCCTGAAGGGCATGGACACATGAGCAAGGATTTAGTGTCCTGTAGACTGCAGGGTGTGTTGGAGGTGGGTGGGTGGGGCAGTGCCCTGCATGACCTGGACCTTGGCAAAGACTGAACTCAGTTAGATTTTAGGCTGGAGAGACCAGGAGAAACCCAGCTGGACCCTCAGTGCCTGCTACAGAGCCATTGTTCCATCCTGGTGGTGACAGGGAGCGTTGGAAGTGTTGGGAGTAGGAGGCACGAGCGTTCAGAATGTGGCTGGGAAGATCTCCTTAGCAAGGAGTAGGGGGAAAAGGGGGCTGTGGGAAACACACTGGTTTCAGGCTTTAGACTAACCAGGAGCTCAGAGGAGAGCAAGAACTGAGAGGGTTAAATGAATCAAAGCAAGGGGCTCTCTAAGGGGTGTTGCGAAGTAGGACAGTGATGGTGATATGGGAGGGCAGTCACACACACACCCATCCTCCCCAGGCCACCCCAGAGGCAGCCACTTAAAAAATTTTAATAGCTTTTTTGAGATAAAGGTTTCATGTCACAAAGTTTATCTTTTTATTAAAATGTACAATTCAGTGGATTTTAATCTTTTCATAGGGTTGTCTAACCACTACTGCTGTCTAATTCCAGAACATTTTTAATCACCCCAAAAAGAAACTATACCCTTCCCCCAGCCCCTGGTGACTGCCGGCTTCCTTCTGTGTCTGAGGATATGCTTATTCTGGACATTTCACATAAAAGCAATCATACAATACATGGTCCTTTGTGTTTGACTTCTTTCACTGAGCATTATTTTTTTTGTTTCTTTTTTTTGGCTTTTATATAAGGGGGTTTATTTGGTTACACAGTTACAGTCTTAAGGCCATAAAGTGTCCAAGGTAGCACATCAGCAATCAGGTAACTTCACTGGAGGATGGCCAATGGTGTCCGGAAAACCTCTGTTAGCTGGGAAGGCACGTGGCTGGTGTCTGCTCCAAAGTTCTGGTTTCAAATTGGCTTTCTCCCAGGACGTTCCTCTCAGGCTGCAGTTCCTCAAAAATGTCACTCTTAATTGCACCTGGGGTATTTGTCTGCTCTTAGCTTCTCCAGAGCAAGAGTCTGCTTTCAATGGCCATCTTCAAACTGTCTCTCATCTGCAGCTCCTGTGCTTTCTTCAAAGTGTCCCTCTTGGCTGTAGCAGTTTGCTCCTTCTGCCTGATCTTATATAGTGTGTTAGTAATTTAATTCGGACCCACCGAATGGGCGGGCCAGCACCTCCATGGAAATGATCCAATCAGAGTCATCACCCACAATTAGATGGGGCACATCTCCATGGAAACACTAAAAGAATTACAATCTAATTAACACCGATTGGTCTGCCCACATAAGATTACATCAAAGATAATGGTGTTTGGGGGGACATAATACATTCAAACTGGCACAGTCACTATCTACTTTTCTTTCAACAACAGTTTCTTCATAACTACCTTGAACAAAGCTTTTGGAAAAAGCTGGACCCTCTTTAGAGGGAAAAGCTTTTCAGGAGAGATTCATTATGGCCAGATTAATTCATATGACAAAAGGATTTCACTCCATATTCTTTTTTTAAGTAATTTAATTTACTTTCATCCTTCTGTGGTCCTTGTTACACATCTATTGCATAAAGTAAGGTGTGCCTGTATAGAAAGTAACTTACTTCCCACTAATACTATCCACTTTTGAAGGTATCAACTTTTAAAAAATAAACTTGCATTATAAACTTTCGAATATTTCCTTCATTATCAAACTTTCACAATAAATTTTCAAATATGAGCATTATGTTTTCAGGGGTCACCCATGCCGTCGTGTATATCAGCACTTCCTTTCTTGTTACGGCCCAGAAGCAGCCACTGTTAACTGTTTCAGAATCTTCAGATTATCTTCATATTTCTGAATGAGAGATTTTTTTTTATCTCTCTTTCATAGTTCATCAGATTTCCTGCTATGAAAAATAAGGAAATAATTTCATTGCTATTGTAGGTATTTTTTATTTGTTTTTTAAAATAAGCAAATATGAAAGGCTGTGATATAACAATAAAGTCTCTAGTTACCTTTATCACCCTCCCTCAATTAAAAACAAATGAACTAAAAACCCCACAATTTCAAAGCTGCAAGTTGCAGTGCATCAGAAGTACGCCGTCACCACCCAGTAGCACTGCTGTCTCTCGGAAACAGGGGCCAGAACCCTGTGATACAGGGTGGGGGTGATCTGGCTTCACAACGTGAGAGGCTAACATTTGCTGCTGTTACAACATGGAATCATTTGTAGATTCTAAAACAGAAACATTGAAGCTAAGCTAGGCTAAAAGATGGGCTAAAGATTCCCCTTGGGAATGAAGTTAGCTATAATAAAACCCTTTGAAGAGACCCTAATAACCACTGTGATATATTGTACTGTTAATCTTTGAGAGTTTCTGAGAGTTATTAGACCTAATGCTGAGAAAATAAACAAGAGAATTAAAACACCACCCTCCACTGTCTGAAGAGTTTGATTTCTGAGCCATGTTCCTGGCCCCCTCTCCATGCTCACTTTTGATTCTTCCCTCTGGGACACTCAGGAGAATTTTGAATTAAGTGAGGTCTTTAGGAATGCAAATGAGAGCCCAGTTTCCCTCTTTTGTTCTCTCCAAGTTAAATATTTATAGAAATAAAGTATTCACCTGGTGAAAACATCAAATACTGCCTTCCTTCCATACTGGATTCTAGTCCATTCTTGAAAACGTTGGAACAGGGAATTTTTGGCTAGAGGGAACTCAGATCCCATTATTTTGGAGGAATAGAGAAAATGTACCCAGTCCATCTAAAAACCCAAGCTGGTGTTCCCAGATAGGGAAACTCTTAAACTCTTCTGTAGCAATCCATCAAGGAATTCTGCATGATAAATTATGCATGAAATACAAAAATTCATACTGTGCATCCATCCTTGGTAGTACTAAAGGATGTGCAGTCAAGTTACATTTTCCTTCTGCTCTGCAAAGACTTGCACTGAAATACAGTAGTTAAGTACTGTGTTAAAGGTGCTGAAGAGGCCCTCTAACCTGCCCTTGTGGGGGGCAAACTCTGGTTTCCATAAAGGGGTCAGCCCTGGGGGATTGCAGGAGCAATCAGCCAAGATCCTGACTTAGAAACAGCCATGACCCAGCTCAGCACCCTATGTGTCCTCTCATTGACTGTCATGTGGCAGATTTCATAAAACGCTTTACAGTGCCCAGATAAGCTCTTACACGTGTGCAGAAGAATGTTCGTGACTCGTTGGTCTAAACATCTCTGCATGTCATCGTAGGGAGATGTTTGGAAAGTGTGAGTTCAGGGGTGAACAGAAGAGCTCACACTTCTCCAGTCTCCATCTCTCACAGCAGAGCTGCTCTGTCCTACCAGTGGTCACCCGGCAGCTTCCAATAACAGAAATCTGCATTTCCTATCCTAGCAGCCTGGGAAAGTCCTTCTTGTCTCCACAGCTGGTCAGGCCACGTGCCCACTTTCCATGACTACTCCATTATTTCCCAGCCCTTTGGTTTTGCCTTTTCCTTTGCAAGTCCTGGTCTAGAGTGCTTATGGTGTCCGCTTACCATCCGAATGGGTTAGAGTTCTCTAGAGAAACAACCAATAAGGTACACACACACACACACACACACACAC
>PVKY010015598.1:0-10111 GCA_004027775.1 Bradypus variegatus | reverse complement strand
CTTTGGCCTTAAGGAACTGAGAGGGGCATCAGGCTTGCAGCCAGCGAGGAAAAGGGACTGACTACCACAGAAAGGGAATTTTGCCGGCGGCCTGGACCTGCCACGTGGTTCTTCCCAGGAGCTCCGGAAAGGAACAGGTCCTGCCGACACCTGGATTTTGGCCTCATGCAATCCAGCCCAGCCCCGCTGCACTTCTGACCTGGGAAATGGTTAGATAGTGACCGGATGTTATTTTAAGCTGCAGGGTATGTGGCAATTTGTCAGGACAACAACAGCAAAGTAATACACCTGCATTCATTCCTCCTGGTAAATACGTAGCTGTGGAATGGCTCGCTCAAACTGGGCATGCATGTTTAACTTTTTAAGAAACTGCAAACTGCTTTCCAAAGCAGTTGTACCATTTGACATTTCTGCCAGCATTGCCTGAGGGGTCCAGTTGCTCCTTGTCCTTGCCAACACTTGGTATGGTCAGTCTTTTTAATTTTAGACATCCTCATGACTAATGATTTTGAGCATCTTTTCATGTGCTTATTTGCTATCTGTATATCTTCTTTGGTGAAGTGTCTGTTCAACTCTTTTTTCCCCATTAAAAAAGTTGTGTTGCTTGTTTTCTTACTATTGAGTTTCAAGAGTTCTTTCTATACTTTCAGTGCAAACCTTTTATCAGATAGGTGATTGGTAAATATTTTCTTCCAGTCTCTGACTGATCTTTTTAAGATCTTAGCAGTCTCTTTCAAAGAGAAAACATTCTTAATTTCAATGAAGTTCTTAACTTATCATTTCCTTTTTCTACCATGGATCATGCTTTTGGTGTTGTATTTAAGAAATCTTTGCTTAACTGAAGGTAACAAAGATTTCCTGCTATATTTTCATGTAGTAGCTTGCAGTTTTAAGTTTTACATTTAAGTATATGATCCATTTTGAGTTAATCTTTGCATATGATACGCTGTATGGATTAAAGGGTTTTTCTGCATGTAGATACAAAAATTTCCCAATGCTACTTGTTGCAAAGTCTGTTCTTCTCCACTGAACTGCCTTTGCAGCTTTGGCAAAAACCAACTGACGTGTGAGTCTATTTCTGGACTCTATTCCGCCTCGCCGATGCATGTCTGTACAGCAATGGCACGCCGTCTCGGTGACTGGACTGTAGCTTTATAATAAACCTTGAAGCCTCTTGGCATACATCCTCCAACTTTGTTCTTCTCTATCAAAGTTGTTTTGGCTATTCTAGGCCCTTTGCATTTCAATATTAATTTTAAAATCAGCTTGCAAACTTTTATTTAAAAAGCCCATCTTTTAATTGGGATTGCATTGGGAGTCTTATGATTTAAGAACATGCATATCTCTTCAATAATTTAGGTATTTTTAAAGTTCTCTCATAAATGTTTTGTAGCTTCCATTGTGCATGTCTTATCCCCAGATTTTCATATTTTTAATGGTATTGTAAATGATATTGTTTTTTAACTTCAATTTCTGATTTTGTTACTATGTTGAAATATAATAATTTTGTATATTGATCTTGTGTCCTGTAATCTTGCTAAACTCATTTATTGGTTTTAGCAGCTTTTTTGTGGATTCCACCAGATTTTGACTTGGATGGCCAGATTATCTGTGGCATTCTGTCCCAACATACCTTTTATCTCCTTTACTTACCTTCAGTTGTGCTCTCCAGGACAATGTTGAATATAAGTGGTGAGAGCAGACATTCTTGTCTGGGGAGTCACATTTCACCACTTGGGGTGATACTGGCTTAAATGGCCTTTTCATTTTGAGGAAGTTCCCCTTTATTCAAAGTTTGCTGAGAGCTTTTTTAAATTTTTGCTTTGTTTTTTTATTTTTTTAGCATGTGCTTTTTTCTAAAAATTAAATTCAGTTTTATTGAGATATATTCACATACCATACAATCATCCATGGTGTACAACCAACTGTTCATAGTACCGTCATATAGTCATGCATTCATCACTTGTTGAGAGTTTTTCTGAGCCATGGATGTTGGATTTTTCAAATGCTTTTACTGTATCGGTTAAGATGATCATATGGTTTTTCTTTTATAGTCCGTTAATACAGTAAATTATGCTATTGCTGTTTATCTGTTAAAACAACCTTACACTCCTCCCCTTGGTAATGTCACATTGTTCCATTTAGTTGTTGTCAGATTCGATCTGCTAAAATATTTTAAAGAAACTTTGCATCTACATTCATGAAGAACATTGATCTGTGGTTTCTTTTTCTTGTAATGTCTTTGGTTTTGGTAGCAAATTAGTACTGGCCTCATAAATGAGTAGGGAAGTATTCCCTTCTCTTCAATTTTTTGGAAGAGTTTGTAAAGAATTGTTCAAACTTTCATCTAGCTTCTGGAACATATTCAATAAACTTTGGTATCTTTGCCTATTAATCCTATAATCTGCATCACTTCTGGGTTGGTTTTGATTGATTGATTTTTATCCTGATAGCTTGTATTTTTCTGCTTCTTTCCATGCCTAATAATCTTTGATTTGATGGCAGACCTTGTATTTTGCATTCGTGGCCTAAAAACTCTCTGTGCAGTTACCTGGAGCAACGTAGAGCTCACCTGATTTGTTTCCCTCCTCTCAGGGATCACTGTCTTTTGTTACCATGTGTCCAATGTCACCCATATTTTGTCCAGGGCTTCTGCAGTTTCATGTAAAAGGGTAAATCTGTTTCCCATCGCTTGTGTGGGCTGTCAGCACAGGTCCGAGGCCTCTCTCAGCCCTTCTGCTGAACTAGTTGAATACGAGTAGCAGACATCATGGCCCGTCACCCCTCAGTACTTTTAGCAGGCATCTCCCCCAAATAAGGGCATTCTCCTACATTACCATAATATCATTATCCTATTATAGATAATTCCCTAATGTTATGTAATATCCAATCCGCATTCAAATTTCCTTAATTGTTCCCCATCTTTTTTTCTTTAAATATGGCTTTCTTCAAACCATGATTAAATTAAGGTTCATGTGTTCCATCTGGCTCTTTGGTCACCTTCCATCTAGAACATCCTCCTCCATCTTTTCTCCCCTTCACGACATTGACTTTTTGAAGAGTCTGCATAATCTATCCTTCAGAAAGCTCTTCATTCTGCATTTTTCAGTTTGTTTCTTCTTAGTATTCTTCCTCTCTTACCTGTATTTTTTATGAACAGGAATTGAGGTCTAAAGACTGTGTTTGGTAAAATTCAAACATTTTTGGAAAATGTTTCGTAGTTGATGCTTTTTGATTCATAGTGTGTCACATCAGGAAAATTTAGTGCTGGGTTGTCCCACCATTAGTGATGATAAATGTGATCGCTTGGTTACCCAAGAATCACAGACCCGCGTAAGGACAAGTGTTTCCCTTTCAACGAGCAGCTAATCTGGGGGATACTTTGGGCTCTCTGTGAATATCCCATTTCGCCAACATGTTGGTTTTCATATATGTTGATGACCCTGGCCTGAATCAATTAATTCCTTGAGGTTTTAAGAATAATAATTTTTTAATTCTACCATTATTTCTGTATTTACCAGCTGGCAGTGTTCTGTAATAAAAATCTTTCGCTCTGTATCTAGGGATGAATTATAGTTCCTCCTAAAAAGTCAACATAAATACTTAATTCTTTCCTTTCAATGACAATTTTTAAAGAATATTTCAATGTAAGCATTCCCTTTAGGTTATGAAAATATTCTCCGATGTCTTCTCCTAGAAATTTTACTATTTTATCATTTGCGTTCACATCTGTGCTCCATCTGGAATTGATTTTTGGACAATGGCATGATTCAGGGGTCAAAGGTCCATTGTTTTCCTATGGCGAGTTATACAACTGACCTGCGATTATTTATTGAAAAGAAAATTGCTTTCCCACTGAAGTGCAGTGGCATTGTTGTTGTAAATCAAGTGTCCATGCGTGTGTGGACATCTGAGATATTCCATTTGTCGCGTCTTGCACCAATACCCCCATCTCACACACACAGGAATTTCACCAGAACTGGTTCTCTTCATCACTCGCTGGGCTGTTAATCCTGGACGTGTGTCCTGAGGGTCCCTGACTTTTCCAGCCTCTTGTGGTTGTCCTCCCCGCTCCCCCCTTCCAGCCTTGCTGTCCCTGATTTCAGGAAGCTCAGATGCAATTCTGGGTACCCCCGAGCATCTCATCTGGGCTCACCCCGTGGAGCAGCTCGGGTGGTTCCCTGGGTCCCCTCGGGTCCTCTCCAGGGTGGGAAGGCTTCTGTGTCCTGGGAGACGCTGGGGAATCACGTGACCTGGGTGGGCATGTCGCTGTCCTCCCCGACTTACGGCCAGGGTGGGGGCATCTGCCGCACCCACACAGCCACACACGAGGCACGTAATAGCAAGTACAGAAAGGTGCCACTGGAAAAGCAGGCGAAGGGATAGAAGGGAAGGGATGTGAGGGGGGCCTCGATAAGGTGAACAGGAGGCCCCTTGGGGAAGGGACATTAAACTGAGATCTGGAGGCCTGGATTAAACAGGGGGGTCAGTCTGATGTGTGTGGGGTAGGAGAGAGACAGAAAGACAGTACTTGCCATGTGCTTTTGCTGATGGGCTCCTTTGCTCATCAAAGGGGGGTTAGTATTATGCCCACTTGACAGATGGGGAAACTGAGGCACATGGGAGCTCGGTAACCCACTTGGCGAGGAAGCTGCAGTCCAGCTCTGGAGCCCCTGCTCTTCACCACCCCACCATCTGGCACACAGAACCACATTTTGCATATGGGGAGACTGAGGCTGGAAGAGGGAAGCCCCCTGTCCAGGGCCACAGAGGGAGTTTGTGCCGGAACCGAGGCCGTGGCTGCAGCCATGCCTGGCGGTGCCGGGAGGGACCGGCTTTAACTGCCCTGGTTGTTTGGGAACCATCTTCTCACTGGCAGGTGACGTGAGGGCAGACACAGGGGGTCCCCATCTTTGAAGCTGCAGTGTCTGTCACAGAGCTGTGCACACGGGGGTCCCTTAGGGAGCAGTTAAAGGCTCGGGCCTCAGAGTCTGACCGTGCTGGGTTTGAATCTAGACCCACCCTGGGGGACAGTGTCAACTCCCCAAGGGTCAGCTTGTCCACAAAATGGGGACATCGTGCCTTGTCCTAGGGATGAAATGTGAAGGTGCAGGTCAGGACACTTGGTGCAGCATTTCAGGCCACGGGCAACATGATTGACAGCCACAGTGCTGATAACAATACAGGGAAATTCTCCCGGCTTCCAGGAGTGCCACAGAAATCTTGATCCCAGGCCCCATGGGCTGCTGCTCTCATTTCCCGTTTGCTGTGCTCTGTGCTCCTTTCAAGGAGCAAAGGGCCCGTCTCTTCCTCCACAGGTAGCGTTTTGATGGAGAGATGTCGCCATTTTCATTACTAAAGATTAAAAAAACAAAACAAAACAAGCCTCTGAGGTCTCCTGACCATTTCCTCTTTCAAAGGTAGAGAACGGTATATCAAAACCAGAAGATGAGCCAAAAGGTTCCTGGTGGGTTCTAGAAAACTCCGACCACAAGGAGGAGGAAGAACGCACTTGGTTATATAAGAAGTTGGTGTAAGTGCTGCTTCTGGTTTTGAGTGTGTGCCCTGGGGCACGAGTCATTGTGAAACCTTTTCCCGGCGAGCACCTGGGCCCACTCCCGTAATGCTTTACACCCACGGTTTGGCCAAGGGCTCTGGTGCCGACTCCTTCGAGCGCAGGTTTTCTGAGCACACTTCTGAAATTTCAGGCAGAGTTACAGGGCTCCAACGGGCTTCCCTCCAGGCAGGCCCGGCTTGGCGGGACGCTGGCTCTGAGAACGCAGTGGCACAGGTGCCGGGCAGTTCCTGCCCGAGGTGCCGAGAAGGGAAAACCAGCCCTGGAAGCCTTGTCCAGACTCCATGGGGTGTGCTGGTTTGAGTCCTCCGACGAGCAGGTGCTAGGACGGGATTAGACACGTGCATGCTTCCTCGGGGGACCCTCCTCAGGGAGAGGGGCAGGGGGCTGGAGAAGGGGGAGAGTCCTGAGGCCATGGTGCTGAGAGGACCCTGTGGAGGAGCAGGAGGAAGGAGCACTGGGCAGCAGGGGTCCCGGGCACGGTGAGGGTCTAAGGCAGGTCCAGCCTTGAGCCAAAGTCATCTGCCAGCGGAGTCCCAGGCGTTCCCGGAAGGAGCCTGTGTTTCCAGCCGTGCCAAGGTGGTCGCTGGCTGACAGCAGCCAACCTGCAGGATCACGGGCCTTGGCTCTCGGGGGGCAGTGGCCGGCGGCAGTGGGCAGTGGGCAGGAGACCCAGGCGGCACGTTCGTGTGGCCCCAATAGTCAGAGAAAATGTCAGCCGCGGGGTTCTGCAACATACCGCTCTCTTCTTCATGCCCGGTCTCCGTAAAGTCCAAGGTGCCCCGTTGCTTCGTGGAGAGAAAGAAGCACGTAGGACAGAGAAAGCCACAGTGTTTGGAGGATGCACATCTACTCCCAGGATGTGAAAATGTGGACAAAAAAGGGTGTCTTGGAACAGGGGAAATAAGGTAGTAAATTTTGATTGCTTTGAAAGCCATTTGAATGGACAGGCAACTGTAAAAGGCGTGATGTAGTGTGTAATGGAACCCCTCCCGTGGAAGTGGCCTCATGGTGTGAGTGGATAATTTATACCACCAACAAAAAGTGAATGCAAAGAAATTAATCCTGTAGTTGTTATTTGTTTATTCTACTGTGTGCCGCCTGGCATTAGTTCACTCACACATTCAATCATTAGTCATGAAAAACATCTCTGAGCACCCGTCACTGGCTGCCATGTGCTAGTTGCTGGGTGAGGTAAGAAATTGCGTTCTCTTTTCTGCTTGGGAGCCATCTGATGTGGGCCCCTTTTCCTGAATGCTTAATTCTCATTTGCTGTACAAAGTCCTAACTCACTTTGCAGATGCCAAGGGGTCCCCGAGTCGGCATAAGCAGCCCGTCATGCAATTTTGACTGCAAATTTCTGATCTGACCACAGAAGTGTCATCGTGGTCTTCTCTTCCTGAAACCTGTCAAACCAGATCCTCCAGCACCCCAGAGACTCCCAGTTCCAAGCCTGGAGCCTTTGGAAGCTGCATGGACCATTTCAGATTCCTTGAAACAGGGAACTGATGAATGGATTCATTTAAGAAGTATCTCTCTGCTGGCCACGTGCGCGTGGGGCTTTAGCAGGAGGTGAGCGGCCCGGCTCACTTCCTCCCAGGGCTTTCATTCCAGCGGAGAGACAGAGTCTGGCAAGGAAGCCAGCAAGGCACAAAACGTCAGCGAAGCAGGGCTGGCAGGGGGTGGGCAGGGGCCACTGAGGGCGCCCCGGGACTTGAAAGGAGGGCTGTTGAGGGGATCCCCAGGAGACACCATCCAGGCCACGGGATCAGGGTAGTCACTGCCCAACAGTGATGACCCAGCGTCCCTGGAAGCGTCTTCCGTGGACTGGCTGTCTTTGACATTCCTGGACAAGCCCTTTGGATTCCGCCATGGGCAGGGCTGGCTCTGTTAGACGTCCGGTCTCACCTGCTCTGCCCGGGAAACTGTGCTTCGTGGGGTGGGGAGAGCCCACAGCTTGCCCCTGCCCCGGGCGCAGCTGGGGAGCTGGGGGTCTGGAGGTGGCTGTGCACAGCCGTGAGCCCTCCCCACAGGGGAGGCGAGGGGATCGGGGCCCAATGGGGTGCCAGCACGGGGTTGGCCTGGCCTCTGGGAGGCTGGAAGCAGTGGGCCTGCCCTCTTCCGGCCCTGCCCACATTGGCAGCAGTCTCCGGCAGGACACGGGAGCAGGCACCAGGTTGCGGCCGTTTGTGGCTCCTTTGCCACATAGCTGGGGCTTGGGACTGGTCCCATATCTCTCTGAGCCTCAGTTCTTTTGTCTGCAAAATGGGGTGATTGCCCATCTTGCCTGTGAGATGACATCTGCGTAAGGGCTTTGCAAATGCTAGAACTGCATTGTGGAGTATGATGGCCACAAACTCCTGACATGTGGGTGTCGGAGCTGGGTGCCCTGTAGGTGTGACTTACACACCAGTTTCACAGGCTCAGCACAGAAGGTGAACGTAAGGTAACTTGTTTTATGTTAGTTAATAATTTCGAAATATTGAATTACATGTATAAATGATAACATTTTAGATACATTAGGCTAAATGAAATTTATTAAGATTAATTTCACCGGTTTCTTTTTTTGTTAAATTTTTTAAAAAAATTTTTAAGAGTTAGAAATTAAAAAAAATTTCTAATTACTTAGGTCTATTGCAAATTCCATAATTTTATTTTATTTTATTTTTATTGTGAAATATATGCACAAAAAGGTGACAGCTCCCAAATCACAATCCAACAAGTGGCTACAGAACAAATCTCAAACGACGTCATGGGTTAGAGTTCCACCAACTCAGTTCTTTCCTTCTAGCTATTCCAATACCTCAGCAACCAAGAAAAAAAAATTACATAGAAAATTATAAAAATAAAATTATTCATAATCCTTTGTTAAATTCTATCTTATCTGTTGCTCCCCCTTCCTCTAGTTTAATACTTTCCTGATCTTCAGGGATGTCTAGGCAGTGGCCACCCTAACCTGTTCATGTTGAAAAGGGGCATCAAATTTATAAGCAAAGCGGTCATATCTAGTTGATGTTCTCGAAGAAGCTATTGCCTCTGGGTTTAGGGACTTAGCTGGAACACTCTAAGGGATTTAAGTTTCTGAAGAATAAACTTAGTGAGTGAAACCTTTATAGAGTCTCAGATAGGGACCTGGGTATTCTTTAAGGTTTTGGGGACCACTGTTGACTTGGGCTTATCACGCTGTGGTCACTTGGCATATCGAAGTGAAGCTTGTCTAGAGTAACTTCCAGGACAGCTTCTTGACTGTATTGAAAATCTCTTAGCCACGGAAACCTTATTTTGTTGCCTTTCTTTTCCCCCTTTGGGTCAAAAAGGCATTCTTAATCCAGCCCTCTATGCCAGGGTCAGGCTCATTCCCGGAATCTGTGTCCCACGTCACCGGGAGACTCATTCGTCTGGGGCTTTGGTCCCATGTCCGGGGAAGGGTGATGGATGATTTTAAGATACTGACTTACATGTTAAAACATCATTTTGGATAGAATGGGTTAAACAAAATACATTATTAAAATTAAGATCACTTTGTTCTTTTTCTTTTTGTTACTGTGACTAACAAAATCTGAAATTCCTTGGGGCTCCCTGTCTTTCTATTGGGTGGAGCTGGTCCAGAAATCTGGTTCTCGGCCCCTAATGTCACAATTGCCTGGGGGGCTTTTTAAATACTGCTGCCTGGTTCATCCCTGGAGACTGATTCACCTTAACTGGGGCATGGACCGGGTATTTGGGGGTTTTAAAAGCTCCACAGGTGATTGTTATGTTCATCGAAGAGTGAGAAGCACCGCTGGAGAGTGATTTACCTGTTCTCAGAGCAGGCATCCTTACAATCCCAGTGAGAAGATGCGTAATTTGGCCAGAATTCTGTGTGCAGTGGGGCCAGAGGAAGAAAGAAACCTGTCGTGTGCCTCCTTCTCAGCAGATTGCATCCAGCATGTCATTCAATTCACAGACTAATCCCCCCTAGAAGATAGAGATTGTGGTTAACCCCTATTTTACCAACGAAGAAACTGAGGCACAAATCTACCTCCCCACAGTCACATGCCAAGGAAATAGCAGGGCTGAGATTCATATACCCCCAGCTGGAATACAGTCTGCCCAACAATGGTTTGGGGTTTCACGTCCCCAGAGCATGGTGATGAGGGTCTTAGGGGTGGAGAGAAAAGTACCTGAGACGGATGAAGGGCATAGCCAGTGGCTGACACATTATAAGCACCTGTGAAGTGCAGTTATCATACTTTATATTGTTATCATTAACCTAACCATCAACATCATCACCACCACAACCGTTACCATCATCATCCCAATCGTCCCCATCACCATCATCACCATCACCATCACCACCACCACCATCACCATCACCATCACCATCATCACCATCATCATCACCATCATCACCATCACCATCAACACCATCACCACCATCACCATCATCACCTTCACCACCATCACCACCATCACCACCACCATCACCATCCCTATCACCATCACCATCACCATCACCACCATCACCATCACCATCACCATCACCATCACCATCAT
>PVKY010015597.1:0-10111 GCA_004027775.1 Bradypus variegatus | reverse complement strand
ATTGTGTAAGATCTGATTCCCTTAGTCACCCCTGTGGCAGCGATACACTCAGGTGCTCTTTCTTCCTATCCGAATCCTGACCCAGCACCTTATCTCCTTGACCCAGTCAAATTCCAGTATTAGGAGATCTCACTGCACAGTGCACCTCTCCTCGAGGTTTTCTATTTATTTGGGGAGACTGGGTTCTGTCTGTGTGGTTATTGGTCAACATCTATTCCCACCACATTGCTTCTCCTTTCCATAGCATTCCCAGAGGACGCTCCAACCTCATCTTACCATTTATTCAAAATACACAAGTTTATATGCCACTGTCGACATCTAAAAGACATTCAATACATTCAAGTCAGAGAATTCTCCCTCTTTCCCTTCTTTTCTCCTCCCTCCCTCCCTCCCCCTCTCCCTCCCTCTCTCTCTCTCCCTCTCTCTCGTCTCTCTTTTCTTTCTTTCTACAAATATTCATAGATCTTCCACGCTGTGCCAAACACTGTTCTAGGTAGACAAGCATAGCAGGGAACAAACAAATTTCCTGTCTTCAAGGAGGGTCCATTCCAGGGAGGGGAGACCAGTAACTAACAAATTGATATATTTATAATATGACAAGTGGTGATGAGAACAGTGGCAAACAATAGAGCAGGGTTTGGAGAACCAAGAACGGGAAGTGTGTTTGGAGTTGCCATTTGGTTGGGAAGGTGACATTTGAATAGAGCTCAGAAGGAAATGAGAGAACAAGCCATACTGGTATGTGCAGGGAAGGGCATTCCAGGCAGAGGGAACAGCTTGTGCAAAGAGCTGAGGCAAGCCCTTGCTTGGTATAATCCAGAACAGCAAGAAGCTGGAGAGCCTGGAGCAGGGGAAATGAAGGGCGGAGCAGAGGAGGATGAAGCCAGTGAGGTTGAAGGGCTCAGACACCCCTGGCCTCAGAGGCTGCTGCAGGGACTTGGGCGTTTACCCAGAGGAGTGACATCCCCTGGTTGTTGAACGCAAACTCATAGTCCGTCGGGCAAGCGTGGAGGCCAGGGGGCCAGGCAGGGCGTAGCTGCGATGGCCCAGCGTGGCGGTGGGGTGGCAAGACCCAGGGTGGTAGCAGGTGAAGGCAAGACATGGTCAGGTTCTGGGTGTGTGTGAAGCCACAGACTTCACTGAGTGGTTGGATGTAGATTGGGGAGAGAGGGGAGAGATGTGTCAAGGATGACACCAAGTTGTCTGGGTTTTTCTGGGTTTTTGGTTTATTTTTGCTTTATTTTGTTTGGAGAAAGGTGTTTGGGAGTCAGGAGTCCTGTTTCATTCATATTAAATTTGAGCTTCTTCTTACATATCCAAGTGGTGATGCTGAAGAAGTAGCTGGATCTACGGATCAGAAATCAGAGGAGATATGAACTCAGGAGTCAGCCCTACAGAGATCAATTCCAAAGTCATGGGGCGAGAAGGGGAAGACCTAAGACCATGCAGTGTACCTGGAGTGTAGCTTGGTTGCGGGGACGGTCACAGTGATATCTCTCTCCTTTGGAGTCCAACTTCTCTGCTGACTTGTACCCATGACTGTGGCCTTATTAAAATCTAATGAAAATGGGATCATCTTCACAGAACAGGGACTGACCGGCAGATCTCAGGAGGATGTTGGGAGATGAAACAAACCATCACAAGAGCTTCTGGTCTCTGGACACCGGCTCTGTGTTGTGCACCAGGCAAGGCATTTTCTATCCATTTAAATCATTCTGAAGAGCCACCGAGGCAGCCACCACTTAGCTCCATTTGTCAAAGGATGAAACTGAGTCTCTGAGATGTGAAGTGGCCTGCTCAAGCTCACAGGGCCAGAAAGGACAAAGCCAGGACGGGACTTTGCGTCTCTTGGTGATGCTTGCTCTGCTCGCTGGAATGTGCTGTGAGCTCCAGAGCTGTGGCGGAGCCAGCAGGGAGGGCGCTGATCCACTCCCCTGGTGCTGCAGACCTTGCAGGAGAGATTTCCCTTAGCTCTGCTGGGGGGAATCTCCTAGGGGCCCAGAGCACTGCCATGGGGTGGGGCCGGCACCCTGAGGAGCCTGCGGGGTGGAGCCGGGCTGGGGATCAGCTGGATGAGGCACCTCCCTCTACCTGCAGGCCTCCTCCTCTCTGGAGGCCGCTGAGATAGAGCCCAGTGCTTTGGTTTGTTGTGGAACATCATGGAACTAAGCCATGTGCACTCGTTTGCATACTACGTGGCACATAATCGGTGTTCAATAAAGGAGAGTCATCCATGCTTCACCATTGCTGTGCACCTTGGCCTGCTTCTAATGTGATGGCCTCCACCGCCCGGGGCCAGACCCTTCCCCTCTCTGGACCTCAGTTCCCTGACCCCATCTCTACGGCCACCTCCAGGGCTGCAGTCAAAGCTTCCACCATCTGGTTTTCCCTCCCGGGCTGCAGTGAGGCTGCCACCAGCGGCACGACACAGTTTTCAATACCTGCAGTGAAACTCTCGGGGCTCTGGCTTCAAGCTCGTAACAGCGGAGGATTAGAAAGGAAATTGGGATGGGAGAGGAATCTCTGGGAGACTGACCGGGCTGTAAGGGGAGCTGCCATCAAGGGGTGGGATCAGGGGTGGGGCGGCCCGAGGTTTGAATCCTGCTGCAGCACACACTCACCTTATGTGTGAGGAGTAAATGAGACCATCTGATTCAGTGCCCAGTTAGTGGCGATTGCTGCAACCGCATGGGTCACTGGGCCCACATTATTATGAATAAACGAACCCAGGGCTGCCCTCAAGGAGCTCACGGTCTCCCTGTAGGATCGTTCTGGCAGGAACAGGGAGGGATCTGGGGAGGCTTCCCAGAGGAGGTGACAGGGAGCAGGGTCCCACAGAGAAACAGGGTGAGGGAAGACAGGTATGATTCAGGAGCCTAAAGAGCAGACGTCCAGATAGAGCTGAGCAAAAGAGAGAGAGAGGCGGGCTGCCTGAGTCTGCCTCCTTGTCTTAAATCAGGGGTTGGCAAACCATGGCCTGGGGCCAAATCTGGCCTGCCTACTGTTTTTATATGGCCTGGGGGCTGAGAATGGATTTTACAGTTGAACATTTGCAATTGAGGATAGGAACACTACCTATGAATGCCAATTAAATAAAGCGTTATCTTAAAAAAAAATCAATTCCATTCTTGTCATTTGTAGCCCTGTAGTGCCAAACAAATGTATGCAATTACTATATTTTCAATTCCATCAATAAAAATTTTGAGGAAACTTTTAATCTTTCTTGTTTTTGAAGTACCAACGTGACAGCTTCGATTCTGTCTCTCGGCCTGCAAAGCTCTAATATTATTTACTCTCTGGTCTTTTTCAGAAAAAGTTTGCCTACGCCTATCTTAAGCTCTGGGAAGAGAAAGAACATTTATCTTCACCCAGTGCCTACTGTATGCCAAGGGAAGTGCTAACATTTTCAACCACAGTGCTATCTTTTTAAACTTGACTTTACACATTTCATGAAGAGGAAAAGGAGGCCCAGAAGTCAAATCATCTTCCAAAGTCACGTGGTAGGAGGTGACAGAGGAGGGATTTGAACCCAGGCCTTCTCCTGCCAGAGTCCCTCCCTTCCTCACCACATCCCTGTCAATCAACAAAGAGCACAGCCCCCGTGAATTTCAAGACGTGCCGATAAGGACTTCCATGATCCTTTCATTGATTTCATTTCTGCTATTAAAATTTTAAAACAGCTGCTCTGATACAATCCTTTGGGTGCTTCTTAGGACTCCAGCCCCTCACTGCAAGTGGCTTAGGTTTTAGCGTCACTCCTGCGTTCTCTGCATCACACCTGCGGGAACAGGACCCCCAAACGGGCCGCTCCCTCCACCTGAGCACAGCTGGCGGCAGAGGAGGGCAGAGGCGTCGCCTTTACAAATGGCCGAGCCCCGGGGATGGGGTGGGAGACCGCACCCTGGCCCGGAGGGAATCTGCGTGCACCACGCGTGCTCTTAGAAAACTTAATAGAAAAGGAGAGAACGAGCACATTAAGAAAACAAATCCGAGTGTCTGCGCACCTTTGGACGCAGGCTGTGGGGCGACACCTGCGGGCTCCGCCTCCCGCAGGCCATCGATACTTCATTAAAGGGAAATTCCCAAGGAGGAATCACAAAGCTGGGTTTTTTGGAAATGCATTTCCCTCCCTCTAGGTTTTCTGGTTCGTCGGAAGAGAAATACCACGTACGGGCTTCAAACAAACAACCCACGAAAACCTCCAGAGTTTGGGGGTGCATTAGGCAGTTTCATTCCGGAATGTAATTGTTCGCTGCACGGAAACCAAAATGCCCTCGTCCTGCCTCATGAGCGTCCCTGCTGAACAGATGCTTCGAAGTTTCCCATTTCTCTGTGATGTCAGAGATGTTTTAACCAGCTGGGGGCAGAATTACATTCTGCAAATTATAGGGGATAAGGGAGAAAAAAAGTGACTATTACAAATACAGTAGTCTTTCCCAGTCTGATCTTCACTATTAATGCATTATAAAACAACTTAAAAAATCCCATCAGGAGAAGTGATGTTTGAAGCCACATTATATTTTAAAAGTGTCAGGATATGGGTGAGTTTACATTTGACAAGCAATTTAAATATTTCAATATATTTTATATCTTTGAAAAAAAATCACCACGATCAAAACCTAGATGAAACTCTTTCATTTGCTACCTGGGTAGGAAAACATTGAGTTACAAATCTTCCTGACAATGTGGATTCTGGGTGTTACATAACCATTTTTAATCTTCTGAACTATTTCATTGCCTGGGAAAGCAAATGGGAACCCAGTATTGTGTGCTTTTAAATTCATTTGTCTTAACACCCTTTCACTTTCTTATTCTGCTTTGATGGCCTGATTACTTCTCTACATAAATATAAGCCTGAATTCATTCTGGGTGCAAGCCTTATCTCTTCCTCTGCAGTGATATGGGATGCAGAAGGGGCTTTTTTACCCTGTGCTTTAAAGTGAATTTAGTAGTGAATGTTGTCTACTGTCACAGAAAAGCCCATCTATTTATCCCTATAATCAGAGTGGCGCAGACAGCGGGACTCAGCATTTCAAGTTCAGATGCAGTAAAGATTTATTTAGCATCTACTATGAATCAGAAATCCTCCTGCATCAGCCTGCGAGGGGAGCAAAGCAGACATCCTTGTCCTGACAGCTCTCTTAACCCACCGTATTTGTGGCCAGTTCCGGGCAAGACAAGTGTTCTAGTCTGCCAATGCTGCTGGAGTGCAAAACATCAGAAATGGATTGGACTTTATAAAGGGGGTTTATTTGGTTCCACTGTTGCAGTCTTAAGGCCATAAAGTGTCCAAGGTAAGTCATTAACAATCGGGTACATTCCCTGGAGGAAGGCCAATGGCATCCGGAAAACCTCTGCTAGCTGGGAAGGCATGTGGCTGGCATCTGCTCCAAGTTCTGGTTTCAAAATGGCTTTCTCCCAGGACGTTCCTCTCTAGGCTCTGCTCCTCTTCAAAATATCACTCTTAGTCGCTCTTTGGGCATTTGCCCTCTCTTAGCTTCTCTGGAGCAAGAGTCTGCTTTCAGCGGCCATCTTCAAACTGTCTCTCATCTGCAGCTACTCTCTCAGCTTCTGTGCATTCTTCGAAGTGTCCCTCTTGGCTGTAGCAAGTTTATATAGTGCTTGTCTGAGCTTATATAGTGCTCCAGTAATTCAATTCAGACCCACCCTGAATGGGCAGGGCAACACCTCCATGGAAATTATCCAGCCAAAGGTCTCATCCACAGTTGACTGAATCACATCTCCATGGAAACACCCAAAGGATTCTAAAATCTAATCAACACTAATATGTCTGCCCACACAAGACCTCATCAAAGATAATGGCCTTTGGGGAACATAATACATCCAAACCAGCACAACAAGTAACCTGCCCCCATGCACCCAGGGAGAGAGGGGGAATGGAAGTCAGGTTGCCCTCAGTGGTGGGAAGCTGGAGTTAGGAGCTGGAGTGTTGGGGTCCAGGGAGGGGCTGGCATCATTTCCTTCACCCCACATTTCTCCTTGGGCTCATTTCCAAGTTGGTGCTGGTGTCAGGGCTGCAGTACCTGCTGGGTCTGCTTCTGGACCATTCTAGGTTGTCTCAGAAAACCTTCCTCTGACAACATTGGACGTTTTCCAAAATCTCTTTTGCAAATTCTCTCTCTTTTTTCTTGGCGCTGTCAATACAACAGCCTCAAAACATGGGGAGTCCCCTCACTCAGTGTCCCAGTGCTATCAAGAATAAAAAGTCCCCAGAAGAACCCAAGTTCCATGGAAGTGTCACTCTGCATATGGCCCCCTGGGGTGCCTCAGCCAGAAAATACCCAAAGCCAGTATTGTTGAGCTGGAGATGGAGAGGGGCCCTTGGACAAAAAGCCATGCCTTCGAGCTGGCGAGGGGCAAACTGTGGGACAGATGCTATTTGGAGGCAGCTCAGAAGGTAGGGTTGCCAGCCATAGCAGATAAAAATACAGGGCACGCGGTTAAATTTTAGTTCAGATAAACAACAGATAATTAGATATTTGGAACGTACTTATACTAAAATGCCTTTGTTTATTTGTAGCACTCCCTTGGAAGGCTCTGGGGAAAACCCTTCGTTGACTCTTCCAGTTCTGGGGTTCACCGGCCATCCAGGACCTGTGTCTCACCCCCCAACCACTGACTCTTGTCCTTGATTCTTACTTACTATGTGTCTATCTCCTTTACAAAATCCCATTCCCACTAGACTGTCCCAGACTTTCCACTGTGCCTTCATAACCAGCCCACGGCCCAGCCCTTCAAGGAAAATTTCATTTTGGGCCTGGCTACCAGCCCATTTTCTGGATGCCCCCATGTGCCTGCCAGATGGGACCTCCCAACACAAGCTTCAGGGTTGCCCATGTTCACAGCTCTAGGGCCCACTTCACCCGACGGGGCTCCTGTAGGGCCACAGTCCCCAGCCCTAGCCCAGCGACGGCCCTTCTGCCTTCTCTGTGGAGCTGGCAAGCTGGTAAGAGAAGCACATCAAACACGCAGGAACCCCCAAAAACGGTCATGAGAAGAGCAGTGTGAGGCTCCAGGAGGCAGGGGTGGATGACTTTCACCTCCAGCACCACAGCTTCAGATGTGTAATCTCTTCCAAGTGTAAAACCTACCATGGCCTCGCCAGGGCGGGACTGGACGCCTCCCAGAGCCCGTGGCCGGGAGCAGGGACATGCAGTGGGACCGCCCTGCCATCAGTCTGAAAAGAGTGAGGGTGTGCCCCTCTCCCAAAAAAGTCTTGGGTGGTGGGACCAGAGGCTTTTATTTTCATCCAGGTGCAGCCCCTCCTGGGCTGCAAGACCTTGAACATCTCTCAGCCTTTTTTTTTTTTTTTAAATTGAAACACAAAGGAAGTTAGACCCGGAGGGCACATCTGAGATGTTGGGTAATAATCAAAACAGCGATGAGAAGAGAGCATCTACTATGTGCCAGGAGAGTCAATACCCACTGTCAAGTCTAATTGTCATGACGACATGAATGCCATCGTCTCCACTTCACCAAAATTTACTGCCCCACTGCCCAGAAAACACACAGATGCCTTCACGACTATGTGGAACCAAAAATGAAGCTCCAAAGTCTGCCAGGGAGCAGGTGAATCTGGTTATGTTCATCCTGGTTGCAGTTCAGGTTGCTAAGACCCTAAATGCACCACTGAAAAAACACTAATCAGGAACTGATCAAATTATCTTGTTAGGAAGATAGATGGCTGTAATAGCAGCAGCGAAAACAACCCCAGCATTGAACACTGTAATTATATGTGGATTGCATTCAACATTAAGTCGCCCTGTGATGGTGTGAAATGTATATTTTGGCTCCTCAACTACTTACCTCTAGGGATTTGGTTGTTGAGCTCTAACATCTAATGCGGGAAGGAAAACACCCAACAAAGGCAGTTAGGGACTTCAAGGAGATGGATAGGACTGAGCCTTCCCCAGGTCTCCATGCTTAGCAACCTTGTCCCTGCTAGACAGTGAAGATTAATTTATTTACACCAGCACAAAAGGTTCTGTCCTGTGGCTCGACGATGTATACAAGGAATCAGAATTTCCTTGCTGGAAAGGACATAGATGGATAGCCTATGATCAACCCCTGATGCTTTGTAGAGAAAGAAGTGTCAGTAGAGAGAGGTTAGAAGACTCTGGAAGATTTGAGGCAGAGCCAGGATGGCTGTCGAGCTTCCCAGACCTGTTCTGAAGGGCTTTCCATGTAAGAAATGCAAGTATCTGCCAAGGTGTCCAATGTCACAGGCAGACATGGGACTGGATGCTACTTTGCCCCTGACTCTGTCCCCTAAGTGTGCTAAACCCTCACACTTCTTGCTGCCTTCATGCTCACTTCTGCCTGACAGCAGCTACTCTTTTGTCAAGCATCAGCTCACCCTCTTCCTCTCTGAGGTTTCTTCTGCCTCCTATGGTGGGTACCCCAACTTCCCGGGGCCCAGAAGACAATCTAGTGCTTTGGGTCATTAATAAATGAAAGTGTTGAACAAATGAATGAAGAAATGCAGGATGAAATGTGGGCTCCTAGGAAGTTCCCACATGCAGATCACACCCCCCTCCTCTCGCACATTGCTTTAAATGTCATGTCTTTAACTTTTATTTAAGGTTCATACAAGCCATATGATGCTATTTCTGGGTTTCCTGTGACATATCTAACTTGAGAGATTTCATTCCTAGCTTAGAACTGGGAAAAAGTCTGTTTCCCCCAGGGAGCTGACATACTTAGCTGCCTTTGGACAATACTTTTTACATAACATTGAGTTTCCTTCTTTGCTTAGGCCACTGGGAAACTCAGAGCCTGGTTCTAAATTCAGTCACAGAAACTGTGCAGACCTTTGGTTTTTAAAATCACATTTTATTATTTTTATTCCTGTTTTATTAATCTTATGTCAGTTGTTTAAGCTGCCTCAAGTCTTCTTTTTTTTAATTGAAAGATGCAGGATATAAATATATCTGATGAGTATATATTAAAAATAATCTTGTGGAGGAATAATGCACAGCTATTTCAGGATTTATGAACTAGGTTACAGCTTAGCTGTCCTGGGATTTCCTAATTATCAACAATGGGGACACCGAGCCTGTATATCTGAAACCACTTTGCCCCTCTCTCTGTCTACACGGTGTGGCATTGGCCTAGGTCCTTGCCAGACTGTGAGCTTCTTGAGCCAGCCTTTCTGCCTCTTCAGCCCCTCACAGATGGTGGAGGTTTGCTGAATGGACCTGCCAAATGCCTACCCCTTTCCTGAGTTCTTTCTTTAAGAACTACATGAGAGGGTGGTAGGAAAGGAAAGGAAATAATGTAAAAGTGCAAATGTGGATTGCCATCATCTCTTATTTAGTTTATTTAATAATTGATTTCTTAGCATTTCATATAAGGCCCTTCACCATTTGACTATGAGTTAGTTCTTTAGCCTCTCCTGTTTCACCTTTTCCTTGCTCCTTCCATCCTCTATGAAACTTTATTTTTCAAACATGAAATGCTTTTTACTTCTTGTCCAGGCCAACTGTTACTCATCCTTCAAAACCCCAGTGAAACGACTCTTCTTTCTGAGAAACATTTTTTTGATCTCCCCATGGCCACACAGAATAATTTGTTCTCTTCTCAGGGTACCTATTGAATTAACATACTTTACTACAGCAATTAGTCCATTGCATTGCAATAGAAGGCAGATTTTACTCCGAGGGGTAGTTAGGAGCCCAGGCTGCCTGGACTTGCATTCCAGCTCTGCTGCTTCATAGCCATGTGACTTGGGACAAGCTACTTAATGGCTGCGTGCCTTAGTTTCCCCCTCTGCAAAATGGGATGATGAAAGTACTCCCCTCATAAGAGGATGACTTTAGTACAGTGGCTGGCACGTAATGAACTCTCTGTCAAAGTTGGCCTGTTTTTCATCTCTTTTAGGATGGGGTTTCTGTTGTATTTATCCTAGACCAACCAGTCTTTTCCAAGGACACTTGGTGAAGTTTTAATAAATGGTTGTGGAATGAATAATTGATAATGGCTGGATATAGGAGGTGTATTTCCCTCTCCCAGAGAATTTTGCTAATTTTAGAAAAAGGTCCTCATCCTTGGTTAGGTGTCAAATTGTGTTCTCTAGGAAGGTATGTTGAAG
>PVKY010015596.1:0-10114 GCA_004027775.1 Bradypus variegatus | reverse complement strand
TTTTTTTTGTTTGTTTTCTGCACTTCTTGTCCTCTGGATGTTCCTTGTTTTGTTTTAATGCAGTTTTATTCACATGTATTCACACACATACAAACCATCTGAAGTGTACAATCAGTGGCTCATGGAATCATCACAGAGTGGAGTATGTTCCTTTTCAATAGGCTGGGTTTTGTGATTTAATACAACCCCACAATCAATGCTAGAACATTTTCATTTCTTCAGAAAAGAAATAAGTGAAAAAGAAAACCCAAATCCTCCCGTACCCCTTATCCCCCCCTGTAATTAACCCCTAGTGTTGGTGTGGTACATTTGTTACTGCTGATGAAAGAATGTTGAAATATTACCATTAACTCTAGCCCATATTTTGCAATAGGAACATTTTTTCCCATATACCCCTCTTTAATTAACTCCTTGCAATAGTGTCATACATTTGTTTTAGTTCACGAAAGAGCTCTTTTACATTTGTACAGTTAATCATGGACATTGTCTACCACAAAGTTCACTGTACTATACGTTCCCGTGTCTTAACCTCCAGCTTTCCTTCTGGCGACGTACGTGACTGAGCTTCCCCTTCCCACCACACTCGTGCCATTCAGCTCTGTTGGTTATTCTCACTGTGACGTGCCAGTGCGCCCATCCATTTCCAGATGTTTGCATTCATTCCGTCCATGTTAAGAAACCACTCCCCATTCTCGAGCCTCATTCTGTATCCTCGTCAGCCATGTTCTCTGTTTTATGTCTGTGTTTACACATTGTAATTAGTTCATGTCAGTGAGGTCATTCAGTGTGTGTCCTTTGTGTCTGGCTTACTTCACTCAGCATAATGTCACCAGGGTTCATCCATGTTGTCAGGGACTTCAGAACTTTGTTCCTTCTTAGAGCTGAATAATTTTCCATCCTCTGTGTGTCCTACGTTGTGTTTCTCCATCCATTGGTTGGTGGACACTTGGGTTGCTTCCGTCACTTGGCAATTGTGAATACTGCCACTGTGAACATCAGACTGTAAGAGATTCCTTTTTAATAGGCTTGGTTTTGTGACTTAGTATCTTCTCTTATTTTTTGGATATAACGATAGTTTTAAGATATTTTGGAAAATGCCTTCTCTGTCCTGTAGTTCTTTCCAATCATGTTTTTCGGTTTCTTCTGATCTCCACACCTCACAGTAGGTTCTTTGCCTCAGTTTCCAACCCTGGGCAGTTGTGAAAGGATTCGGACTGGGGGACGCGGGGGCCAGGGGCAGCTCCGAAGGCTGGGGGCGCCTCTGGGCTTGGCCCTCGGCCGCGGGGTGAAGCACCCCAGTGTCAGCGTCGTCTCTGGGCCTTTCCTCTCGGGACAGCCCATTGCACAGGGAAGAGCTGCCCAGCCCCCACCCCACCCCCAGTTCAGGAGTGGGCCCATGCCCCCTACTGTCCCTGGCATTCCTGGTCCTGACACCCCCTTTGCTTGGCCTTTCCAGAAGGTGAGCCCCCAGCTTCTGCTGGTGGGTGGGGAAGGGTCAGCTGCCAGGGCAAGAGGTGGAGGCCTTGGCGTCTCCCCCAGCAGCTCCCAGCCCCAGGGGACCCTGGGAGGACGTGGGGGTGGGGGGTGTTGGCTGAGATCTTGGGGCTCGGCTCTGCCAGCTCTGGGACTCAGCTTCTCGGGAGGCCTGAGCTTAACCCCCCGTCTGCCGCTCGCCCTCCCAGTACAGCGTTGGGCCTCCCTTCCCGCTCCCCAACCTGGCCGAGGTGTCCTTTGAGAAGGCCCTTCACTGTGGGGCTCGAGGAAAAGACCTTGGAGGTGTGTCCCCAGCCCCCGCCCTCCTGTCTTCAGGCAGCAGACACCCCCAGGTCCAGGGCCGCGGGCCTCGGTGTTTTCCTTGTTTTCACAGCATTTATTTTCCTTGTTTTTGCAGCTGGCTGTTCTGGCCAGCAGTGAGGGGTGTGGGGTGGTGATCTGAAGTTTCTAGAGAGTGAGGGGGAGGCGGCAGAAGCTGGCGCTTCCTGTACGGCCCTGCCTGGTGCCGTCCCCGCCCTTGTCGTGGGCGTTTGGTGCATTCTTAGGGCTGAGCAAGGCGCCCTGCTCTGGGGCTGCCCCCGCAATGGCTGGGGACGCAGAGCGGACGGTGGTGTACTGGCCGGCCTCGGTGGGCAGTGACAGGCGCCGCCAGCTGAGGCCCATGGGAGCCGAGCATGCCTCTGAGCCCCCTCCCCGCTCTCCGGGCATCGCTGGCATCCCCTCGTCCAGCAGGACCTGCGCCCATGGCTGCCGATTCAGGGCGGGCACACGGAGAGCCGCCCGCATGCCTGATCCCGCTGGCATTCTGGCCTTTATACTTTGGAATGAAGACATCAGTTTGTCTCTGCTTTGGGCCCTGTCTAGGTAGCCAGAGGCAAAGCACGGCCCTCCCTGCATCCTCGTTTTCCTGGGGCCTTCTAAGTCTCTGTCCTGCAAATGCGGCCTTCCGACGCTCTGTCTCCCGGCCAGGGGTGGCGGCCTCCCCGCTCCCGGGCTCTGCGGTTCGGCCTCTGGGTGCCGAGGGGCTGAGGTGAGCAGGCGGCAGAGGTGCTTGGGTCAGATTCCAGGGCCTGTGACCCGACGGCTGCACGTCTTGTTGTTTGTCAAGCCGCTGGCTGTGCGCTTGCTGACCTCGTGACCCTTGGCCGTTCTGTGGGCTGTAACAGGATCAGCTCACTGGCGAGTCATGGGTGACCAGAGCAGGGACGAGGGGAAGGGGAAGGGGCAGCCGGAGTTCCACTCCATGAAGCTCAGCCGCCCGTCCCAGCTCCCACCCTCCCCGCCTGGGCTCGTCGTGGGGTGAGCCTTGTGTGGGTTTGGGGCCTGTGAGGGGGGCCTGGCTGGCAGAGTCACGGATGTCCAGACCTGCCCCTCATGGGGCTCATCACCCGAGGTGACCAGGATGTGGGTGCAGAGGGCCTTCCCCGGGATGCTTCCCTGGTCTGGAAGCTTCTGGCCACCGCTGAACGGGTGGCTGGAGGCTGGCACCATCCATGGCCGGCCGGCAGGACCAGAGGAGCTGAGCGCCCCCTCCGGCCACAGGGCACAGGGCCTGGCTGAGCCGGTGCCAGGACGCGAGGGCCGTGCGGGAGAGCTCCGCAGGGCTGGGTGCTCCTGGGCAGTCGGGGGCCACGGGCCGCCATGGGCTCGGCCTCCCTGTGTGCCCGGCCTCTCGGCCGTTGGTGCCTGCTGGTTCTGCTCCCTGGTGGAGGGCAGCCTTCCACGCAGGGCCGCAGGGATTCCGGCTTGTTCCTTCGGAGGGACGGCAGTTCATACATGGCAGATGGGATTGTTTTTGAGCCAGAAGCGTGAAACTGTCTTGCTCTGGGTTTTTATGGCTGTAATTGCAAAATCGAATCTAACATCAGGGCCCGTTTTTTTTTAAGCATCCAAAACCTTGGAAACTTATAAAGACCCTTAAAACAAGCTTTCAAGTCTGGTCCAATTTGGAATCTTAAAAGGATTGTTTGCACCCCACTCTGGTTTAATGGAGTCTGTTGGGCAGCGTCACTTGTCATTAGGGTCTCATTTGTATGTGTCCCTTCGCAGCTTAGCAGACGTTCTTGTTTGGGGTGTAGCCGAAACTGAGTTCTGTAAGGGACTGGATACCCGTTCCACCACTGCCACCAGAAGCAGAGAAAAGGAAACCTGCCTGCAAGGCCGTGTGTTTCCTGTCTCCTGCCCAGGCCCTGGCAGGTTCTGAGGGTGAGTGAGGGCCTGGTTCCCGCGATGCCGTTTCGGGGGCCTGGATTCCTCTGCATCCCTGCTGATGGGCATCTCAGTCCCTTAGAGAGAAATCTAGGGCAGCCCCGGGCGGGGCGTGTGGCGTGTGGGCTGGGGGGTGGCACCAGCTCAGCTCTGTCAGGCAAGGCCTCCTGTGCCCCGGGAGCCACTTGCCGGTCCCCGAGCCCCCGGCAGGGGAAGCACAGCGGGAACCAGCATCGTCGAGGATCCGGGGCCTACATCCTGGGGCCAGGAGTCGGGTGCTGGGCCCTGGTGGGCTGTGCGTGGCGGCCTGCTCCCCCGGGGTCCTGAGACCACCAGTTATGCCATAAAACTACTTCATGACTTAACTGAGCAGTCAGCAGCCGTTCTCCGTGAAGGACCAGGGCGTGGCGGTTTTCAGCCCTGCCCACCAGACATCTCTTGCCACCACTCACGCGGTGCGAGAGCAACCACCGACGGTGGCAGTGCCTGGCCTGGCTGCATCCCCGTAGAAGTTTATTCACAAAAACGGATGGGTGTCCTGAGCGTGCGGCCGTGGCTCGCCGAGCCCTGACCCAGATGGTCCCCCTGACCAACGAGATGGAGGGACGTGAGCAGCTCCAAGATTGTCTAATTCCGCCACCGAGGGAGCCTGGCTGGTGCTGGGAGCCATGTCTTTGTCGTCGTCTCAGGATGTGCCTCGTGACTGGGAACTTACTGTCTTTGCCGCTGAGCGTTTGGTAATTCTTCGGATCCCAGGTACAGCAAGAGGACGATCATTTAAATGATCCTCGAGACCAGATCTCGCCAGCAGCAGACTGCCCCTCACGCGGACCCGCGTGTGTTTCATCAGCCCGTGGGCACCCAACAGTGTGGTCAGAGGGTTGTTTTTTTTTGAGGGGGTGGGGTGCATCTCTCGGTAACGAAGCAGACACCCCGTCTTTGGGTTCTTCCTTCCTTTAGCAGCTCTGAAGAGAGGGGAGGCCCAGGAGCACATTCCACCTGAGGCTCAGGCGAGCTGCACAAATTCTTCTGGAACCTTCTACCTGCCTGACCGTGGGTGTTTGCTGGTCGTGTTGAGGTCCCTGCCCTCAGATCTCTGAACCCCTTCTCTTCTCCTTTGGGGGTCTTGGTTGGGGGGAGTGGGTGCTTCTCCCTCTGCCCACAGAGGCTTCAGACAGCCTTGTGCTCCCGTGCGTGGTGAGCTCCGTGAGACACTTGGCCAGCTGGGGACCGCGTCACGGGCAGCTCTTGACGAGCCACGCTCCTGGGCCTCTCGGGCCTCTCCATGGGGTGCCGTCAGGGAGACACCCCTGCCCACAAGCATTGGGGCTGAGAGGGATGCCCCCAGCCCTCCCTTAACCCGGGGCTCTTCGCGCTGCTCTCAGGCCAGCTTCCTGTGGGGCCATGACGAGAGCTCAGTGCCAGGCCTCCCCTAACCCCAGGGGCTGGGGGCCCTGGGCTGGGAGGCTGACCCCATAGGCCCTCGCCTCTGCCCCGCTGCCCCGCTGGCCACCCACTGCCTGCACTTGCAGAATTGCCAGCCTCCTGCCCCCGGCTGGAGAGGATCTGAGCAGGCGCCCCTGCCTTGGCTGTGGCCTCATTACCCAGCCGTGCTTGGAGCTCTGTGGAGCGGGGAGGGCGCAGCACACGGAGCTGGCGGCCCCCGACGCGGGTACACGGGGCCCTGGGGCCTGCTCAGACCTGCAGGGGTCCACTCAGACCCCCTCCTCTCCCCACGTGTGCCTGCTTCCTCCATCAGAAGCTAACGACACGGCCCCACTCCCCTCCAAGAGAGCATTCCCTGCTGGCGGGGGGAACTGAGCCTGGGAAGCAGGGATTGAGAGCAGGCAGAAGCTGTTAGCTTCGGCTGCTCCAGCCAGTCTCTGCCAAAGCACGGGTCCCAGGAGGGCTGGGGAGGGTGGGAGGGGAGGACGCAGTCCACAGCCTGGTTGATGAAAACGAAGAGGGCAATTTTGTGCTGGCCGCGTTCCCCTGTCCTGGTCAGGGGTGGCTGTTGGGGGATGGAGGGGTGTGGGGGCAGGAGGGGGTGGCCCCATGGAGCGGAGCGGTGGGAGCTGCTGGAGCCGCGGCCGGAGGGGCCTCGTAAGGAGGGACCAGCTCTGTCCGCCTTCGTGGCTTTCTCTCCAGGCTGGGCCTCCCTCTCGGGTGCCCCCCAATCCCTGCCCCCCCCGGAGAATAAACAAAACCCACCGCACACCGGAGCTCGCCGGGAGATGCCAGTGTGTCCGGTCTGGCCGCTGGGCCCCTGCCGGGCCACAGGGGTGTGAGTGGGGAGCACAGAGGGGACAGGCCGCTCCCTCCTGGTGGGCGGCTCACCCGGCCCTCCACGGGCATTAAGGAAAAGCAATCGTGAAGCCACTCGACACAGATCCCTTCAGCGAGGTCGACAGTGGCCCAGCCCGGAACCCACGAGCGGCCCCATCTGCGCTCCCGCCACTCTGGCCGGGTCGTACCGCCAGCCTCTCTGTCCCGCGCGGTTGCTCATTCAGTGGATTGAGTTTGCCGGGAATCGCAGGCCGTAAATATTCCCCCCCCACCTTGGCGTCCGAAACCCCGCAGAAGGTGCTGTGGGGACAGGGGTGTCGCCGGAGCTGAACTGGGCGCTGGAGCTGCGGGCACAGCGCAGGACGCTCGTCTCGGCTCTCCCACCCACCCCTTCCCCGGCAGCCGCGGATCTGGGGCTGTGAGAGTCCGGTGTTCCCCTGGAGGGAGTCCGGAAGGCTGCCCAGGCACCCAGGGAGGGCCTTTCCTTGACTCCCCTCGATCCCAGTGGAAAAGCGGCGGAGAGCGGGCGGCTGGAAGCAGTGGAGGGTTGTGTGAGGGCAGAAAGGCTTCCCGATGGGAGGGGCTGAGCGGCTCCGAGTGGGCGCTGGGGGCTGGGGGCGACGGGGTGGGCTGCCCCTCTGCCCCACGTGGCTGTCCCCGAGAGGGTTCCCACTCTGCCCAGTGTCCCTGGGTCGGCACAAGGTGGGGCCATCACCGTCGCCAGGGGTGGGGAGGGCACGTGGCCGTGGCACCGCAGCCCCCCCCGTCCCCAGGCCTCTGCACGGCCTCCGGCTGCCCAGCCCAGCCCAGCCCACCGCCTGCGTTTCTCAGCGGAGTTTTATCAGCGCTCGGCCGGCCCACTTGTGGTTGTCTTCCTGTCTGTGGCCGCTTTCGCGTGACAACAGCAGAGCTGAGGCGCTGGGCGGAGACGGCGTGGCCCTGGCAGCCGGGAGTGCTCATGCCTCTGTGCCTGTACGGACACCGTTTGCCCCCCCTGCCCGTGGCCCTCCCTCCCTCCTCCCCGCCGGGGGGTGTTTCTCTGGTCTGACCTGGCCCCACCCAACAAGTGACTGGGGCTGCCGGGCCCCCCACAGCCCAAGGGCTTGTCGTGCTGGGTGGGTGGGAGGCCTGGCCCCCACGGAGATGGTGAGGCCTGGGGCCTGGCTTCCAGAACCTTCCCCCTGCTCTCTAGCCCCCGCTCTTCGCCATGTTCCACATGATCTCAGGACACCTGCAGTGGCTCCTTCTTGTGCCCAGCGCTGGGGTCCCCTCATGACACAGCGAGCTGCAGGGAGCACCCCAGAGCGAGCGATGTGGGGCGGGGCTCAGGCCCAGGGCCCCCTGTGCACCCACAGCCGTTGGCTCCTCTTGAAGCCCCTCCCCATGAGCAAGCGTCCCCTGGCGAGGGCCACGTCCGCTCAGCCCCCCGAGACCAGGCCCGCCACCCTCCTGCCCTGGCCCCCAGGAGCCTTCACTTCCTCCTCTAACGTGCGCACCCCGAAATCTGAACCCTGGGAGGTGG
The DNA here is from genome assembly GCA_004027775.1 of Bradypus variegatus. Taxonomy (NCBI): domain Eukaryota; kingdom Metazoa; phylum Chordata; class Mammalia; order Pilosa; family Bradypodidae; genus Bradypus; species Bradypus variegatus. The sequence continues at coordinate 2,604 of PVKY010015596.1, read as the reverse complement.
AGGCCTCGTGTGGGGGGCGCCCCTGGTCCCAGGCCACGTGCCTGCTCGGAGCTGTGTTTGTTTTTTGGTTTGCTGTTTGGGGACTGATCGCTTTCCTCCTTTCCTCGGAACTGCTGCTGTGACAGAGCACTCCGCAGGCTTCTTTCCCCGCCTGGGGGCGGCCACCGGGCTGGGGAGGCTTCGTGCGGACTGAGGCCCTTGGGCGTCCTCGGAGGAGGGCGCCGCTCTCACTTTCCTCTGTCAGGTGGGGGGCTAGGGGGTGTGTACACCTCGGAAAAGCCTCTGCAGCAGCCTGGCTCCTTACCGGGGAACACGAGGGGTCCCCCCGCAGCGTGGCCGCGGGCGGGCAGGGAGCACCGGGCTCAGCGGGCTGCCCCTGACCCCCGCAGTGCACCTGCCGTAAGGACATGGTGAAGATCTCCATGGACGTCTTCGTGCGCATCCTGCAGCCCGAGCGCTACGAGCTGTGGAAGCAGGGCAAGGACCTCACGGCGCTGGACCACACGCGGCCCACGGCCCTGAGCAGCCCCGAGCTCAGCAGCTGGAGCGCCTCCCGCGTCGCGCTCAAGGCCCGGCTGCTGCGCAGGTGAGTGGGGCTGGGGGGCGGGCGGGGGGCGCGGGCTCTGGCCTCGGGCGCTCGCTCGCTCCGGTCTCTGAAGCCCAGTGTCCCGACCCGGTGGCTGTGAGGCAGGCGTCTCCTCCGCCCTCACGCAGGCCCCTCTGACCCCAGCTTCCAGGCTTCCGGGCTGCGCCCCCAGCCCTTCTCGCCCGGAGAACTTGCCCAGTTACCCCCGCCTCCTTTCCGTGCCATCCACCAGGCTCCTGGGGTGCAAGAGCCTTGCCCTCTGCCGAGTCGGGGCCGTTCTTCGCACCCACACTTGGCTCCAGGGGTGCAGCCGCTGTTCCAGGCCTCCCGGGGCCGCCTCTCCCACCACGCAGACCCTTCCCCTCCCCGCGCCCTCCACAAAGGCGCGTCCGGAGGGGGAGAGCGGGCGGAACGGCCTGTGGGTGGCAGGTCACCCTGTCGAGTGACCAGGCAGTGGCTCCCATGGCCTCGGTGTGAGCTCGGTCTCCGCTTCGCCCTTTCTCTGGGAAGCATCCAGGTTTTCAGGCGTCTGAGGCTTCTCACAGACAGTCTCTTTCCTGGTGCCCGGAATGTTCCACATGTCCTCACTGAGCCCCGATGGTGAGCTCAGAGCGGGAGGGATGGCCAAGGCCGGGGGCTGGCACGTTTCTTCCACCACGAGTCGGAGAGGGTGTGTCTTGGGTTTTGCGTGCCGGGCATTGCTGGATGGCGTGGGAGCAGATGGGCGCAGCCGTGTCCCAATGACATTTCAGTTATGGACTCTGGCCTGTGCTCTCGTGTCATTTTCACCTGCCACAATAAATTATCGTTCTCTTTAGTTTTCTCAACTGTTGAAAATTGTAGAAACCACCGGAGCGGGAGGGCTGAACCAAGCCAGACAGCGGTGACTCTGGCCTGTGGGCCGCTTTGCCGACCGCTGCGTCCAGGCCATCCCCTTTGCTTTGCGCAGTACTCGCTTGCCCTTCTCACTGCCCTGTCCTGGCTGACGGTGGCGGTGCCTCCCCAGGGCAGGGAAGGAGGGCTGTGCGCTGACGGGCGAGGGGCGGGCACTGGTTTGGCCAGATCCTTCCATGGCCGTGCCTCCTGGGGCGACACACCCCCAGCCTGCAGAAACATGCTGCAGCTGAGTTCTTTGCTGTGAAGTGATCGCCCAGTCTGGAACCTTCTCCCCGGACTGGGCCGCCTTCATTTTTGACACGTCCCTCCATGAGTCCTGAACCTTGGGTCCTCTTGGCCGCAGCCACGTCTGTTTTCCCCGCCCCGTGGTCCCTCTCTCTGGGAGTGTTCCGCCAGCTCAGGAGCGTCCCCACATTCATTCCTGACAGCCGGCTGGAGGTGAGCTTTGCTTTCTGATTTCTTTCGTCATCTTGTCTTTTGACTTCCTGCCGGTTCCTCACGAAAAGCCACTTCTCGGTGGGGCTGATCTGCGGCCCCTCCTGGCTGCTCCCAGCCCCGAGGCGCCCGGCCTGGTGTTTGCCTGATGGCTAAGTGATCGGGGCTCAGGCTAATTGGTCAACAAAGAGGCTTGCCCATAACCAGGCGCTCCAGAAACAGGCCGGGATTAACCGGTGTCCAAGGAGCTGCGGGTAGGGGAGGCAGGCCCAGCGCCTGCTACCTGTGCCCACCCCAGATGGAGCCACCTTTGAGCTGAGGAAGGGACTCGCCAGGACACCCCGTGTCCTGTGCCCCTTCCTTGCCCCCATGCCCCGTGCATCACGCCCTGTTCCTTTCTGGGGCATCCTTGCCCGTCCCCCTCCCTGCCTGCTTGGGGAGCCAGAAGCTCCGACAGTGAAGCTGAATGAGTTACTTCATGTTCCCGATATAATTTCCTTTAATCTTCTAGATGGTAAATGAGGCTTAACGGGGGTTTTTCTCTGGGAAGGCCAGTGAGTGACTCACATTTAAAAGCTGCGCACCGAGGTGTCCTCCCCTCCGCCTGAGGACACCGGGTCTCAGAGGCACCTCTGCAGGCCCCCCTCGCTGGCCCGGGGCCCCCTCTGGGGGGCTCGCCTTCCCCC
>PVKY010015595.1:0-10143 GCA_004027775.1 Bradypus variegatus | reverse complement strand
TGGTCCCTCTCTACAGACCCCACAGTCGTGGTGTACCAGGAACAGCACAGCCATGTAGCCATTTCCTGGCCACCCTGAGAGCCATCTCTCCATGACTTCCTCCTCTGAAAAGCATGGCTCACCATGTCTGAGCGGAAGCTTATCCCGACGGTTGGCAGGGCCTGCGGCAGGTGCTCCCCATCCCTCCCCAACTGCACCCACCCCTACACCTTGGACACAGGGTACTTCCCAGGCTGACTGACAGCCCGCCAGACCCAAGACTGAGCAAGACACCATTTGGCACCATCTCTGCAATCAGACAAACAGCTCAAAGCATCAGCAGGTCAATAGCATTGTTTTTAACCACAAAAGGCAGAGAAGAAAGAGATTGTCCAAGGCACTCATTTCCCTGCATTTGTCAGGAACCCGTGAAACTCTTCTTTGGGCCACTCCTGGCCAGAATGTCCCTCCCTGACTGTCCTGTGGGTCACTGCTGCCTCCATGTTGAAGCCTATTGTTTCATCCCAGTTAGGCGGCCCGAGCTGGAAGCTCCGTGGCTGGGAGACCCCGGGTGGGTGGGTGATGCCAGCTCAGGCCTGGTGGCTCTGAAGATCACGCTGCTGTTGTTTCAGTTCAAAGCCCAGCTCCCACGAGCAGGTGCCTCCCAGCGAACAAGGGGTCCCTGCCTCTGTGTGGACGCCCTGACCCACTCCTGTGACCCCATCTCCCAGGACACTGGCCATGTGTTTGTTTATTCCTCCTTCCTGTCCTCTCCCAGTTTCTCCCTTCCCCGTCTGTAAATGGCATCTCTCTGGGTGTGAAGAAGCCCCATGCCACACCCTGCTCTGTCTCCGCGGAGCCGCAGCCGGCCTAATCCAAAGCAGATGTCTGCGGTGGGGCCTGGGCTGGCAGGGCTGGGTGTCCTCAGAGGTGCGGTTGGGGCAAAGCTCGGGGCTCCTTCGCAGCCATGGGATCGGGTGGGAGCCTTCTCCTCGACTTTCACTGTTTGTACTTTGAAGGGTGTCTTCCCCGTCCAAGGCCCTGACTGTGCCCAATGCATCGGTGGCTATGGAACCCTCAAGCACCTTTAAATCCAGAAAGAGCTGGGTTCGAATCCCACACGGACATTTATGAGCTGCTCCTAACCCTCCTCCTTTGGAAAGAAGGGCCAGGAAATGAGGGAGGTGGGGACAGCACAGCTGGCCTGGCTTGGCTGTTGTCACGATGAGGAGTAAAGCCTGTGGAAAGTTCCGGTGCCTGTGGGTAATCCAGAATGCCAGCCTCCTTGCTGCCTCACCCCCATCGGAGCCTGAACGTGGAGAGGATGCTGTAACTCCGAGGGAAAACACCAGAGTCCCATCGCTCGGTCACACACGGCCTGCCCTGCCCCAGCCGGTGCCACATCCTAGGGGCCTACCAGGCGCAAACAGTCCCGGGTGATTCCACAACCACCTCTGTGCTCTTAGTTTCTGCTTTTTAATCAAATCACATCCTTACATTTGCTGATGAAAAATAAGGCCTTTCTAACAAGAAGTGTAAGCGCATCAATTTTTAAATAAAAATGAAATTTTTACCCACATGATAGGGACTTTCTACGGCAGGGATTTGAAAGGCTTACAGTCAGCAGAATCCACAGAACTCCTACCTGCTCCTGCTGATGAGGCAACTAGGCTAACAACCTTCTCCTGTCACCAGGAGAAAGGCATATTTTATTGCTGACCCATGGTCAAGGTTCCCTGCCTGGAGCACTCTCCTCCTTCCCCAACACTCCCGGCAATGCAATTCACCAGCAACTTCTGCAGTCTTCCCCTGAGAATCTCCTGCTATTGGAAAGAGCCCCACCTTTGGAATGCAAGACCTTCTAGATCAGATCCCAGCTCTGTTCCTTACTGGCAGTGTGACTTACCAAAGTTAGATAACCACTCTGAACCTCAGTATCCTCATCTGCACAAACAGTAGGGCTGGTAGAAACATCTTCTTGGCAGTGATGGGAAGATGGAACAGGCTGCTCAGTAGAAGGGAGCATCCATTCTCATATCCTGTGGCTTCTGGGACTTTGCCAGCTCCCTCCGGCTTAAATGCTATTTCTAACCAGGGGACAGGATGAGAGATGTCATTCTACAGCAGGCTTTGAAGCAAATCCCTGTACCATCCCAAACCGGCAGAGGCTCCCCTGCCCAGAAGGATGATATGCCAGGCAGGTGGGCAGCAGGGCCTCCTGTGTCCAACCTGGAGGAAAGCCATGTCCACATTGGCTGTGACTCCCTCGAGTGAACCCAAGGCCGAACTGGCCTGGCCGGCTCCGAGAGGGGCAGGGAAAGGCTCCCTGTGGAGGAGGGTAGCAGGAGAGTGGGAAATAAGCTCCAGAGCCTGAATACAAATTTTGAGTAAGTCTTCCAAATTTTAAAGTAATGTCTTATGGAAAATTTAGGTGACCATTATAGAAAGCCCAGAAAGCACAAAAGAAGTAAAACAAACTTTTAAAAGCTTGTGGTCTGCCACATGACTCAAACTGAGAGTAACCACTGAGGATGACTGCATCTTTTCGTTGTATTTCACCTATGGGTTTTGTTCACCTTACTGATACCCTGTTGTACCTCCTGCTTTGTAGCCTGAGTTTCAAAAAATAGCACTGTATGGTCATAAGCATTTAAGGTAATGGGTTTGCTATTTCCCAATTTGATTGACAAAGGTATCCAGGCTCTAAATAACTTGGCCAAGGTCATAGAGGTCAAGGTCGTGGAGAAGAGGCCTTTGCATTATATCCAAGGTGCTCTTTACCAGCTGTGGATGGTCACCTCCGTCTCTGGAAAACAGCCATGAAAATAACAATAAAAATATTAACCCTTGGCCTTTGAACAGCACTTTACTCTCCAAGAAGTACTTCTGAGACTTTTGTTTCTTCTTCTCCAAACAACCCTGAGAGATAGGCAAGAGGCTACTGTTAATTCCTGTTTTACAGCCGAGACCCTTAGAAATTAATAATTCCACCAAATTCAATTAGATGAAGGGAGGGGAAGGGGGTTAAAGCAGGCTCAGGCTCTGCCCTCCAAGCCCCACTGACACCTTCTCGGATGGCCCTGGGCTACCGCTAAGAGGTAAGAGGTGAAAAGAAGAGATGAAAGTAAGCCAGGGGCAAACAGAAGATGAGACAAAAGCCCTGAAGGAAAACTCAGAGCGAGGGCTGCAGAATCCTCAGAAAACCCATCTTGGCCCACGATTGCTTCCTAATAGGGTGTCAACCCCAAGGTCTCCACACCTCAGCCGATTCTGAGCCAGAGGCTTCCAGAAAACAAGGCGGCCAAGCCCCGCCCCCTCCGCACAAACCTGCACTGAGGCAGACGCTTCCCTGTCGATGATTATGGGTCAGGGCCCAAATCAAACTCCAGTTTCAACGTAACCTCGGGTGCATTCATCCCCAGGCCTCTGAACATCCTGGTACCTGCAGAGGGAGCTGAGTTCTGAGCTCAGTTTCAGGGTGCGCCTTCCACGCTGCTGGCTGGAGGGAGCCTGCTTTCACGCTGTGCACCAGTGGTGGTGAACTGTGACTTGCTGTGGACACTCCTGACCCTGGTGTGGGGCTGTGGCTGCTGGGAGGAGGGGCTCTTCCCCCTGAGGGAGGCCAGGCCTGGGGAAGGGGCTCAGCAAGTGTTTGCCCTGACTCTGGGGAAGCTGTTCCCAGGGGGAGGCAGCAGCCCTTCTCAGGACACGAGCAGCCGGCAACACAGAGCAAGGAACTGCCAGGATGGGTGGCTGGGTGGGTGCAGAGAGAAGAGACATTATTTTTAATGACAGTAATAGCTACCCTTTGAGTGCTTTCTATGTGCCAGGCTCTTAGCTAAGTTCTTTACCATTTTTCATCATATTCTTTCAGCTATAAGGGACAGAAAACAGTGGGAATTCTGGTGACCCAAAGACCCAGGGATCCTGGCACAACTGGACCCAAAAGAACAAAAGGAGAACGTGTCACCGGGTGTGACTTTTCTCCCTCCCTCCCTCTCTCTCTCTCTTTATCCCTCTCCTTCCCCCCCAACTCCCCCACCATAAGCACAGGGTTATTTATGCTACATGTGTATTTTCACAGAGATTTCAACTCTGAATTATCATCTGGGATTTCTATCAGACTCCATCTGGTTCCAGCACTGTGTGCACACAGCAACATCTAAAGCTCAAAGGAAGGGGGGGTGACTTCAAATAGTTTATTTGTTCTGACCAGAAGAAAACCATATGGTCCACAATGTGTGAAAAAAGTCAGAAAAAGGAATGAAGAACAGATGGTCAGGCCTGTTCTGAGGTCACAAGGACCCTCACAGACCCGAGCAGCCTAGCCCACTTACACATAAAATGACCCCCAGCATATGCCCCTTGTCCAATAGCACAGTTTCCTGAACCAACACACCTATATATTGGAATCATGTACTGCCTGTGTTGAAATCCTGGCTCTGCAGCTTTCTACTGTGTGACTTTGGTCAAATTACTAAACTTCTCTGAGCCTCAGTTCCTTCCACTGTAAAATAGGACTAACACCATAATGCCTACCATGTAGGATTTTTGTGAGGATTAAATCAATTTAAAGCTGTTAGCATGTTACCTGACATACAGCATGTCCAATAGTGGCATTGGTGGCATTTGTGTTGGTGGGGATGTTGGTGGTGGTGGTGGTGGTTTGGTGAGGAAGATGATGGTACTGGAGGTGGAGATGACAGTGATGGTGGTGATGATGTTGGCTGTGGCGGTGGTTATAGCAGCAGTGATGGTAATGGTGGTGAAGGTGGTAGTGCAGATGGTAGTAGTGAAGTGTGCTAATGCTGCTGGAATGTAAAACATCAGAGATCGATTGGCTTTTTTGAAGGGGATTTATTTGGTTAAACAGTTACAGTCTTAAGGCCATAAAGTGTCCAAGGTAACACATCAGCAATCGGGTACCTTCACTGGAGGATGGCCAATGGTGTCTGAAAAACTTCTGTTAGCTGGGAAGCCACGTGGCTGGTGTCTGCTCCAGAGTTTTGGTTTCAAAATGTCTTTCTCTCAGGACGTTCCTCTCTAGGCTGCAGTTCCTCAAAAATTTCACTCTTAGTTGCTCTTGAGGCATTTTTCCTCTCTTAGCTTCTCCGGAGCAAGAGTCTGCTTTCAACGGCAGTCTTCAAACTGTCTCTCATCTGTAGCTACTCTCTCAACTCCTGTGTGTTCTTCAAAGAGTCCCTCTTGGCTATAGCAAGCTTGCTCCTTCTGTCTGAGCTTATACAGTGCTCCAGTAAACTAATCAAGGCCCATGGTGAATGTGTGGGGCTACACCTCCACGGAAACTATCCAATTAGAGTCATCATCTACAGTTGGGTGGGTCACGTTTCCATGGAAACAAAGACGGACAATCTAATCAACGCTAATAACACCCTCCCCCACAAGATTACATCAAAGAACATGACATTTTGGGTGACATAATGCATCCAAACCAGCACAATGGTGGTATTGGAAATGGTGGTGGTGGTGATGGGGCTGGTGGAGGAGGTAGTTACAATGGTTCTAGTAGAGGTGGTGGTGGTAGTAGTGATGGTTTCCCCAAGCCTCACTTCTCAGTCTGTTCCCCTACAGCTTCTTGTAACAGGCTTTGCTTGTAAGTCTACTGCACGTTCCTTGTCACCTGCGCTATTCAAATCTACGTTCTTATTTTGACTCTGGCTAGGCTCTGGGCTATCCATTTTGGTCAGGGCATTCACAGATTCTGAGGAATATTCACCTAGGGCCTTGGCTTATTGCAGATCCTGGGACCTGGCAAAGCACCCCACAGGCAGACTCCTGACCATGGAGGGGACTAAGGCACAGAGATTTACAAAATGCCTCTGCCCATCATTTGAAAAGATAGTATTTTCTGCTATGCACTGGGAAATAGGGCTTCTTGACCTGGCCTTCTCCTGGGATTCACCAAAAGAACCCAGTCATTACTTCCTAAGAGGCCTGGTCAAGAACTTTGGTAAAAATTGTCTTTGCTTGATGAGACTTTAAGGAAAGTACATTTCAAGATATTAAGGACCATAATGGATGAAGGTGGGGGGGTAGAGTAACTAGTGCATACATGCCACAAAACCAGAGACAGGGTCAGAGCCCAAACCCACAGTTTTTCCTACCAAGGCCAGTGTCTGAAGTAGATCAAGTCCAAAAACAGCTTCCAACAATTTCAACTATTCCTGAAATATCTACTCCTCCCACCCATTTCCCTCCTTGTGAATCTGGAAGGGCCTTGTGACTTGCTTCAACCAATAGAATGTGTTGGAAAAGATGTACTGGGCCGTCTAAGCCCAAGCCTTAAGAAACTCACAGATGTGTCACCTTGTAGATGCCAGTCACCATGTGCAGACGCTCAGCTTAAACTACTGAATGATGCAGGACCAAGTGGAGACAGTGGCCCCCAGTGGCCCCCAGCTGAGCCATTCCAGCCAATGCCACATGAAGCAGAGACACGCTGTCCCTGCTGAGCCCTGCCTGAATTCCTAACCCACAGAATCATGAGCAAAATGATTGTTCTTTCATGCCCCTAAGTTTGGGGGTCATTTTTTATGCAGCAATGGATAACTGAAATAGTGGTCTTTCCACTCTTCTAACCGCATGACGGACTCATCCCATTCATTCCTCCACTTTCAACAATCTATCTGGACTTTAGGAAGACCAGGCATATCTGTGATAAAGTGTACCTGACTTACAGACATGTTTCTCCCTAAAGAACTTCCAGAATCACCAGTAAGCACCCCAATCCCTTCGGCCTAATTCAGAGAGTGACTGAGCATGAACCGCTTCAACTCAGCAAACACTAAGCCAGTCTCTGGGCAGGCCCTGGAAGTATCCTCCATTTCCCCTCTCCTAAGTGCTTAGCTTTCCAAGCACCAGGGAGCTTTCTCCCCACCTCCCTCTCTGCTCCAAAGACCTGGATTCTTGGTTCCTGATGTACTTGAGATCTCACAATAGGGAAACCCAAAGGGAACAATGAAAACTCAGATTTCTTCTCAATCCAGACCAAGAACTTCCTCCTGCCAAGGTTACCAGGAGGAATCCCTCAACATTCAGAGACCAAACTCTAAAAACCAAGGGGAACCTCATCACTGCAAAACCAACTTGGATTTAGAAGAGAAGAGTCAAAAACTGAGTGAGAAATTTTAAAAGACAACATTGACACAGACTTAATTTCACCCTTAAACAAGCTGAAGGTCCTTGAGACAGAAAGACATTGTCCTTGACACAGACTTAATTTCACCCTTAAACAAGCTGAAGGTCCTTGAGACAGAAAGACATTGTCCCATCAAGTTTTACAGAAAACCCCATTGTCTATGGAGATTTCAATAAATGGAAATGGAAAAAACATAAGATCTGGAGTCAGAGGGCTGAGTTCAGGTCCTGGCCCTGTACTAGCAAATCCGTCAATCTCCCTGAGCCTCAGTTTTCACATCTGCAAATTGGGGCTAAGTGGGAAATTGACTCCCTGATGGTGAAGGGATTGGTTTTTAGACAATAAAAAGTTCTGCGGATATGGGCAATTTTTATTCTTCTGAATCATTTGAACATCTCTCTAGCACAACCAAACTTGGTTCCTTTAAGGCAGAGCTGTGGCTCCCAGCTGGTCTTGAGCCTTTATCTCATTCTGTTTCCAAGCCCCTTCCTTAAAAAATTAAGTTGTGATGGGGTCAGTGATAAACTCCCATGATCTGTGGAGAGTAGCGTTATCAGAAGTCTGCTACATAAAGGTTAAAGGATCCAGAAACATCTTGCAGGGTAATTTGCATTTATGTCTATCTTCCTGAGCTTGGAAGTATATTATTAGGGAACTTTTCAACAAAACAGGGAATGGGATCATCCTTGGTCTATTCTGCCTTTTTCTAACAATTCCCTTCCCACCATCCTGGACATTTTTACCAAGTGGGAATGGAGAACATGAAGCTGTAAGAGACACCAAATATTTCAAGTGTGACTCATTTAGAGAATGTTGGGGTTTTATTTCAAGACTCAACTCAAGGTTTCCTTTGCTGGGAAGCATCCCCCTACCACAATCCTCCAGGCTCACTCCCTCTAAATGGTCACAAAACAACTTGGGCATAAATTTCTAGAATCTTTTCTCCCTGTACTGGATCACTGGCTTAGTAGTCTCTCCCCTCCACTTGACTTTGAACTCCTTGAAAGCAAAGACTAGGCTTTCTTCCTCTACAATTCCACATCTCCAAACCTGAGGAAACTCAAATGAACTGATTAACTGGTGCCAAGGGCTCATTTTATATTCATTTCTTGCAGAGTTGCAGGTGACTATGGATGGAGAAAAACTCTAAATAAAGTTGGACATTTTGCCTGGAAATTTTTCAGATATCATTCCAGAAATCAGTGGTGACAAGGATACAAGGGCAGAAAAGCTCCTCTCTCACCCCCCATGACCTTTAACAGAATGAGCATCTATTGAGGACTGTCCCTCACAAACGGCATGTTCAGGTCCAACCCCTAGTCCTGTAGGTGTGAACCCATTTGTCAGTGGGGCCTCAGAAGATGTGGTTAGTTAAGGTGTGCCCAAATTGAATGAGGGTGGGCTTTACCCCAATATGACTGAAGACTTTATAGCAAAGGAAATAGGATATGGAATGTGTATTAGTTAGGGTTCTCTAGGGAAACAGAATCAACAAGAGATATCTATAAATATAAGATTTATAAAAGTGTCTCATGCAACTGTGGGTATGCACGAGTCCAAATTCTGCAGGGCAGGCAGCAAACTAGCAACTCCAATGAAGATGTTTAATGAACTCCTCAGGAAACAAACTGGCAACTTTGACAAATTCCTCAAGAAATGCTTCACTGGTCAGCTGAAGAAGAAGTGAAGGTCCTCTATCTGTCTTGCTTAAAAGTCTTCAACTGTTTGGATTAAATCCAGCTGATTGCATTCTCTCATTGTGGAAGATACGCCCTTCATTGATGTCATCAGTCACAGCTGCAGCCATTTGACTGATGATTTAATAAACCAGCCTGTTTGTTTACTAATCAGCCACAAATGTCCTCACAGCAATGGTTAAGCCAGTGCTTGCTTGATCAGACACCTGGACACCATCACCTGGACAAGGTGACACATCAACCTAACCATCACAGAAGGAGAAGCCACGGGGAGCAGCCAAAAGCTGGAAGTCAACAGAACCCAGAGAGAAAGAAGATGCCATCACATGATTTCCATGTGAAATACAGCCAAGGAACTCCAAAGATTGCTGGTCAGCTAGAACATACCAGCCACAGAAGTCTGCTAGCCTCTGAAAACATGAGCCAATACATTCCTGTTGTTAAGCCAACCCACTGGATGGTGTTTGTTTTAGCATGCAGGAAACTAAGGCAGCATCAGAAATAAGGAATATGGGATCTCCTAAGGACTAGAATGTAATTAGGAGACTTTTCCGGCTGCTGTTGAGTGGGGCTGATTCCAAGGCACATGACTTCCTTCTGTGATTCACTAATGATCTCTGACATGCGAGAGAACTGCAGAGAACCCAACATGGCTGGGAGATACTCATCCTGACTCCCATCTGTATCTCACCACTTTGGAAAACATTGATTTGGTTTCGATTTTGACCATGGAAAAATAGCCTAAGCTTCTCAGAGCCAGGTGGTGTTCTCGGAATCCTCCCACATTCCACCACGTCTGCCACCGTTACTGTCAGAAGTTGGGTCTGGTTTAGAGCCAAGAAATTCCCATGAATCCCAAATGAGAAGACTTTTTTTCCAACACATCTTTCAGTGTTCTCGCCATATTTTCAATCCCAAGGTTTGGCCCATCAGGCAAATGGAGCTGTGCCTTCTTGCTAAGCAGCAGATGTCCATCTATTAACCTAAGGGGGAAAGTCTTTAAAAATCACAGTGCAGATTAACGTGGCAGAGGAAAGGAATTCAATTTGCTTTCAGCCTGAAAATGTAGCTGGATGGTTCCCGAAAGGCATCTGGAGTGGGTTTAATTCAGCCTTGCAAATAACTTTTCAGCCACTTGTCTAGGACACTGCTGGATGCTGAATAAAGAATAAAAATTATCCTACAGAAAACTGGACAAAGAATATAAAAGAGCAAGTCATGTAAGAAGCAATTGCAAATGGCTTAATATTGCCCATCAGTAATTTTTTTAAGAGGCAAATTATATATTGCCCCATCAGTAAATTTTTA
>PVKY010015594.1:0-10134 GCA_004027775.1 Bradypus variegatus | reverse complement strand
GCTCACACCCTCGGCCACGGCCCCTCCGCGGGGGAATGGGCCGCGCTGCCTCATTACAGAGTTCTGCGACTCTCCCACCCAGCAAGGCAAGTCCCTGCACCCGCTTCAGGAGATCCTGACTGTTCCTTTGCTCCTCCAGCTGGATTTTAGTCAGCTTATTAAACACAACAACAGCAACAAAGATTGGAAGTCAGGGATGAACTGGCTCCAAGAATCATTTCTGAGAATGGTCTAGGGGAGGCCTGTGGGAAGACAACACGGTGGGAGGCTCCCCTGCTCCCACACAATTACTGAACTGGCAGGATCTGTCTGAATCAACTATTTAGGAACTCTGGAGTCTAGTGGATCACTCTGCAGCATCCAGGGAGGAGCGGGAAGAGGCTGGTAAAGTACAGTAAGTGCTGGTAAGTTCCACCGTCCCTGCAGCGGCTACAGCTCCCCTCCCCAAGCCTCACGGCAGGCAGCAGTGGGCACAGCTTGCCGGTGCCAGGGTGAGACATACAGACAGTACCCCAAACCCTGGGGAATGTGGGCTGATTCCAGATCACTATGTTTGATCAGCTACTTCAGAGGACTGGGGCAGCTCTGAGGATGGCCACTGTGACAACTCCCCTGGGGCAAAGGCAGAGGAGGGATCTTAAAGACAGTAACCTTCCTCAAAACCACAGAAGCCAGCTGAGGGGCTGCAGTCAAGGAAAGGCAGCTTCAAAAGCCACAGAAGCAGCTCCCGGTGGTGCCCTTGCTGGCCCCGCCCCTCCACGACGGGGTGGAGCCGGCTTGTGCGCCCACTGTGCCCTGTCCCAGGGGAGCAGAGGGGCCCCCGGGTGCACACCGGGGTGCGTGTACACCAGTGCCCATCTACTGAGTGGAAGCCTAAGGGGCTGAGCCCAGGAACCTGCTTCAGGCCCACCCTCTGGGGGTTGGTCCTGAGGGCAGAGAAGCCCCTGCAGGCAACTGGGACAGAGTAAGAAACAGGCCGAAGCGGCCGGGGGCAAAGGACGACCTGCATTAAGTCACAGGAGAGCACCCAGGAGGGGAGGAGCTCCATTTCCGAGGAGCAGAACTGGAAACAGGGAATTCCTACGGCCGGGAAGGAGCACAGGCCCAGGCAGAGGCCGACTCCGTGGCTCCGGCTCCAGGCAGGCGAACCAGGACAGAGGACCCCGCAGTCCTACGGCCTCCAACGGATGACCTGAATGAGACCACCAGCCAGAGGACGCCAATAAAAGACACTGAAACGTGCTTTTTGCTTTGGTTTGTTTGTTTTCATTAGTTCCTGGCATTCAACAAAATCACTGTCATATCACTAGCAGGATACAAACTTAAGAAACAAACAGCTCAGAGAGTAAACCTCAGAGTTAACACTTTAAAATATTAAAATATAGTGTGCCCTTCCCCCGAAATGGGACAGGACACCCCCCCCAGGTGAGTTGAGTCTCCCTGGCAATGTGGGACACAGAGTCCAGAAATGAGCCTGACCCTGGCATTGAGGGGTTGAGAATGACTTTTTGACCAAAAGGGGGAAAAGAAAGGCAACAAAGTAAGGTTTCAGTGGCTGAGAGATTTCAAATAGAGTCAAGAGGCTGCCCTGGAGGTTACTCCTATGCAAGCTTCACCTAGATATGCCAAATGACTACAATGTGATCAGCCCAAGTCAACAGTAGTTTCAAAAACCCTAAAGAATACCTGGATCCCTCTCTGAGAGTCTATAAAGGTTTTACTCACTAACTTTATTCTTCAGAAACTTAAATCTTCCAGAGAGTTCCTATGCCAGCTAAGTCCCCAAACCCAGAGGCAACAGCCTCTTCAAGAACATCAACTAGATGTGTCCCCTTTTCTCATAAAGTCGACCCCCCTTCTCACCATGAACAGGTCAGGATGGTCACTGCCTAGACAGCCCTGAAGACTGGGGAAGTGACTACACTAGAGGAAGGGGGAGCAAAAGAAAGATGGAATTTAACAAAGGATTATGAATGCTGAATCTCTACATAGTTTTATTTTCCTTAGTTGCCAGCGTACTAGAATAGCTTGAAGAAAAGAACCGAAATGGTGGAACTGTAACCCATAACAATCTTTGAAATTTGCTATATAGCTACTTGTTAAATTGCCATTTGAAAGTTATCACTTTTTTGTATGTATGTTATATTCCACAGTAAGGAAATAACTGAAACGATGGTACTGTAACCCATAACATTCTTGGAAATTTCCTATATAAATACTTGTTAAACCATACTTTGAAAGTCATCATTTTTTGCACGTTATATCTCACAATAAGGAAATAATTGAAACTGTGGAACTGTAACCTACAACATTCTTTGAAATTTGCTAACTACTTGTTAAATTGCACTTGGAAAGTTATCACTTCTATGTAAATATGCTATAATCTACAATACAGAAAATTGTACAGTGAGCAAGAGATTACAAAACATAGAAAAAGGAAATGGCATCCATCCAAAGGACAAGATAAATATCCAGAAACTATCCATGAAGAGGATCAGTTTTCAGATTTACTATACAGAAACTTTTAAAAACTGATCGTTAATATGCTCAAGAAGATAAAGGAAAGCTGGAGAAAAGAACTGAAGGACATGAGGTAAACAGTGAATGAACAATTCAGGAATCTCTTTGAGATTCTCAGTAGGAACCAGACAGAAATACCTGAATTGAGGAACACAATAAATGGAATGAAAAATTCCCCAGACAGTTTCAAAATCAGACTGGAGGTGGCAGAAGAAAGAATAGGTGATCCCAAAGACAAGATACCTGAAATGATTCAGACTGAGATGATTCAGACTGAGGAGAAAAAGAAAAAAGAATTAAAAAGAACAGAGCCTAAGAGATCTGTGGGACACCATTAAGGGGACCAATTATGGGGGTCCCAGACGGAAAAGAGAGAAAAGGGCGAAGAGAAAACTTCCAGAAGCTCAAATAACCCCAAACAGGATAAACTCAAAGAGAACCACGACCATAAACATGGAATAAAATTGTCCAATGCCAAGGATGAGGAGAGAGTTCTGAAAGGTGCAACAGAGCAGCAAGGTACAAACATTTAAAGTGCTGTAAGAAAACAAATAACACCTGTTTTGCTTTGCTAAAGCTGCCAGAACGCAATATACCAGAAATGGGTCAGTTTTCACAATGGGAATTTATTAAGTTACAATGTACAGTTCTTAGGCCATGAAAATGACCAAACTAAGGCGTCATCAGAATGACACCTGGACCCTGAGGAAGGCAGCTGGCACCTGGGAGGCCTCTGCCACGTGGCAAGGCACACGGCCGGCGTCTGTCTGCAGCTCCTCTGCTCCCAGGTTTCGTTGCCTTCAGCTCTGGGTCCAGTGGCCTCCTCTCTGAGCTTCTGCGGGTCCTCTCTTAGCAACTCCAGGACTCTTCTCCCTAAGCTCTCTCGGCCTTTTCTGCCTTTTATCTTCTCATGAAAGACTCCAGTAACGGATTAAGACCCTTGAACTGGGTGGGTCACATCTCAACTGAAACAACCTAATCCCACCCACAACAGGTGCCCCCACAGGAGTGGATTAAAAGAACACGGCCTTTTCTGGGGCACATAACAGCTCCAAACCAGCACACCAACCAAGAATTTTATATCCAGCAGAACTGGATATTCTTTCAAAACTGAGGGAGAGATGAAGGCATTTCAGATAAATAAAGCTGAGAGAGTTTGTCTCCACTAGACCTGCCCTACAAGCTATGCTGAAGGGAGTTCTTCAGACTGAAAAGAAAGGACACTAGACAGATCAAAGTGGCATAAGAAAATAAAAGCCTGCAGTAAAGATAACTATTTGAGTAATTATAAATGCCATTACTATTGTGTTGTATTTTTTTGGGATGTAATTCTACTTTTTACAGGTGCTAAAATGCAAATGAGTAAAAAGTAATGATAAATCTATGGTTTGGGACATACAATGTACAAAGATAAAATCTCTTAACAAGTACAAAAACAAAGGAAGGGGGACGGAGGAGTACAGAACCAGTGTATGTGTAAGCTACTGAAATTAACTCAGTATCAAATCAAACTTGACTGTTACAGAGTTAGGATGTTAAATTCCAACCACGTGGTAACCATAAAGAAAAGATACGAAAATAGATCCAGAAAAAATGAGAAGGGACTCAAGATGGAACAATATAAAAAAAAATCAAATAAATATAAAGGTAGGCATTAATGGAAGAATGGAGGGTCAAAAAAGGCACAAGACTTGCAAAGACAAAATAGCAAAATGGCAGAAGAAAGACCAGAATCATCATTAAGCTGTAACTTTAAATGTAAATGTATTGAACTCTACAGTCAGAAGGCAGAGATGGGTAGAATGGATAAGAAAATATAACCCAAATATGCTATTTACAAGAGATTCACATTAAATTCAAACACATAAGTAGTATGAAAATGAGAGTATGGGGAAAAAATGTACAATGCAAGTAGTAACCAAAAGACATCTGAAGCAGTTATAAAAATATCAGATAAAATAGACTTTAAGTCAAAAACTGTAACAAGGAACAAAAAGGGTCATTATATACTGATGAAGGGGCCAATTTAACATGGCATAATAATTATAAATATATATTCACCCAACAGCAGAGCCCTAAAATGTAAGAAGCCAATACTGACAGATCTGAAGAGAGAAAGAGACAATGCTACATTAATAGTAGGAGATTTCAATATACCACTTTCAATAATGGATAGACAATCCAGGCAGAAGAGCAATAAGGAAACAGAAGACTTGAATGATACTCTAAGCCAACGAGACCCAACTGACATATTTAGGACATTTCATCCACAGCAGCAGACTGCACGTTCTTCTCCAGGGCCATGGATCATTCTCCAGGACGCAAAAATACTGAAATCGTACAACGCATCTTCCCCAACAACAATGGAATTAAGCTAGAAATCAGTTGCCCAGGACCAGATGGCTTTACAGGGAATTTGGCCAAACATTCCAAGAAGAGTTAAAACCAATCCTGCTCAAAGACTTCCAAAAAACTGAAGAGGCAAGAACACTCCCTAACTCATTCTATGAGGCCAACATCACCCTCATACCAAAGCCAGATAAAGATACCACAAGAATAGAAAACTACTGCATAATATCCCTTATGAATACAGATGCAAAAATCCTCAACAAAATACCAGCAAACTGAATCCAAAATCACATGAAAAAGATTATACACCGTGATCAAGTGGATTTATCTCAGGTATGCAAGAGTGGTTCAACATAAGAAAATCAATAAATGTAATACACCACATCAACAGAACAAAGAACAGAATCCACGTGATCATCTCGATACATGCAGAAAAGCCCTGTGACAAAATCCAGTACCGCACCTAGATAAAAACACTTAGAAAGCTAGGAATAGAAGGAAACTTCCTCAACATGAGAAAGGTATATATGAAAATACTGCTAACATCATACTCAATGGTGAAAGAAAACTTTCTAATATCAGGAACAAGACAAAAGATGCCCAATGACACCACCGTAATTCAACATTGTAATGGAAGTTCTAGCTAGAGCAATTGGGCAAGAGAAAGAAAAAAAAAAGGCATAAATTGGTAAGGAAGAAGTGAACCTTTCCCTATTTGTAGGTGACATGATCCTATATACAAAATATCCTGAGACATCCACAACAAAGCTACTAGAACTAATAAATGAATTCAGCAAGGTTTCGGATTCAAGGTCAATATGCAAAACTCATTTTTCTATATACTAGTAATGAACAATCTGAAGGGGAAATCAAGAAAAAAAACTCAATTAACAACAGCAATTAGAAGAATCAAATATCTAAAAATAAATCTAACAGAGAATGTAAAGGACTTGTACACAAAAAACTACAAAACATTCCTAAAAGAAATCAAAGAAGACCTAAATAAATGGAAGGGCATTCTGTGTTTATGGCTTAGAAGATTAAATATTAAGATGTCAATCCCCCCCAAAGTAATTCACAGTTGCAAAGCAATCCCAATAAAAATTCTAACAGCCTTCTTTGCAGAAATGGAAAAGTCAACCATCAAGTTTATATGGAAGGGTAAGAGTCCCCAATAACCAAAGCCATCCTGAAAAAGAACGAAGTTGGAGAACACACACGTCCCAATCTTAAAACTTATTACAAGGCCACAGTTATCAATACAGTATGGTACTGGCTCGAGGACAGCTATATAGACCAATGGAATCAAACTCGGAGTTCAGATAGAAACCCTCATATTTACGGCCAACTGATATATGACAAGAGTGCCAAGTCCACTCAGTTGGGAAAGAACAGCCTCTTCAGAAAAAATGGTACTGGGATAACTGGATATCCATATGCAAAAGAATAAAGGTGGACACCTACCTCACACCATATATAAAAATTAACTCAAAATGGATCAAAGACCTAAATATGAGAACCAGAACCATAAAACTCCTAGAAAGAAATGTAGGGAAGCATTTTCAGGACTGTGTTAGGCAATGGTTTCTTAGACTTCACACCAAAAACACAAGCAACAAAGAAAAAATAGATAAATGGGACCTCATCGAAACTAAAATTTTGGTGCATCATGGGATTTATCATGAAAGTAAAAAGACAACCTACTCAATGGGAGAAAATATTTGGAAACCACGTATCTGATTAGGGTTTAATATCCAGAATATTTAAAGAAATCCTACAATTCAACAACAAAGAGAGAAGCAGCCCAATTAAAAAAAACGGGCGAAAGACTTAAATAAACATCTCTCCAAAGCTAAACAAATAAACAATAACAACAACACCAAAAAAAAAAACATGAAAAGATGCGCAACACCATTAGTCATTAGGGAAATGCAAATCAAAACCACAATGAGTTACCATTTCACACCTGCTAGAATGGCTATTTAAAAAAATGGAAAATGACAAGTGTTGCAAAGGATGCAGAGAAAACTCTTGTTCACTGTTGGTGGGAATGCAAAATGGGGCAGCCACTGTGGAAGACAGTTTGGTGGTGCCTCAGAAAGTTAAATATAAAATTGTCATATGACCCAGCAGGGACTTGAACAGATACTTTCACATTGATGTTTACAGTATTATTCACAGTTGCTAAAAGATGAAAGCAACCCAAGTGTCCTTCAACTGATGAATGGATTAACAAAACCTTCTGTGTATATAAAATGGCGTATTATTCAGCCGTAAAAAGGAATGAGGTTCTGATACATGTGAAACATGAACGAATCTTGAAGACATGCTGTGAAGTGAAATAGACACAAAAGGACAATATTGTTTGATCTCACTGATAGGAAATAATCGGAATAAGCAAACTCATGGTCAGAAACTAGAACACAGGTTACCAGGGGCTGGAGTGCAAGCAGGGAATGGGAAGTTAATGCTTAAATTGTACAGAGTTTCTATTTGGGTTCATGGAAAAGTTTTGGTGGTGATGGTGGCACAACACTGTGATCCTAATTAAGGCACTGAATTATGTTGTAGCTAAAAGGGGAAATTTTAGGTTGCATATTTATTCTACAATTAAAAAAAAAAAACCCATAGGACTGTAAAACACTAACAGTGAAAGAAACCTAATAACTGGACTGCAGTTAATAGTGCAATTATAAAACTACTCTTTCCTGAATTATAACAAATGGACCACACTAACGCAAAGTGTTAATAACAGGGTGGTATATGGGAATGCTGTATCTTATGACTAATTTTTCTGTAAACCTACAACTTTTCTAATAAAAAACATTATTTTTTATTCTTTTAAGATCTTTATGACAATAAGCCTTGCAGTCTAATGATTAAGGCACTTCCCATTCAACCTCTTAATGTCTCCCAATAGTCGTCTCCCCACCCCCCATTAAGAGCTTCCAAATCTTGCTAGATTTATTTATATATACTTTACTTTGGTACTTCATTTTTTCGCCTTACTGAGTTGGTGAGGGCCACCAAGTGGACAATAAATGGAAGCGGTGATTGTGGGCATTCTTATCTTGTTTCACATTCTAAAGGGAATACTTTAAATGTTTCATCATTTATTATAATGTTTGATGTAGGCTTTATGTAGATATTAAAATGAGCATCCTCAATTTAAGGAAGTTCTCTTTTATTTTACCTTATTTAATTCATTAATCAATTTAATTTGCTAATAGACTTACAGATGGATGTTGGATTTTATCAATAACTTCTCTGCATCCAATCTAATAAATTCCTCGATTTCTTTTCTAATGCTAAACCAACTCTGCATTCTTATGATGAATGTAATCTGGTCAGGTAAATCATCATTTTTCCATCCTGCTGGAATGAGTTTGCTAATATTTTATGATTTTTGAAACTCTGTTCATGGAAAAGAGCCTGTAATTTTCTAATATTTTTATCTGGTTTCGGTATCAATCATTAAGCATGGCTCAAAAATGAAATGGGGTGTGTTCCACTTTTTCTGAACTCTGGGGAACTCCAGACTTGAATGATTTACTACTTAAATGTCTGGTAGAATTTGCTGGTAAACTATGTGGGCCATAATTTTCTTTGTAAGAAAAATTTCAACTACTAATTCAATTTATTTAACAATCACTAGTATTTTATTTCATGAGCAATTTTAATAATTTATATAAGTATTTGTGCATATCATCCAAATGTGGCAAATTTATCAGCATGAATTTGCTGACAAAATCCTCATTACCTTTTGACATCTGCAGGATCCATAGTTAAGTATACCCTTTTTAATTCCTAATATTGCTTATTTTTCCTATTTTTTTTCCTTGATCAGTCTTGCCAAGGGTTTGTCATTTGTTCAGTCTTTTCAGAGAAACATTTTGAATCTCTTCATTGAATGTTTCCTATTTCATTGTTTTGCTCTTCTCTTTAAATGTTTCTTCTAATTTCTTTGGTTTTCTGATCTTTAGCAAACTTGATAAATTAGCTTACTTAAAGCCTCCTTTTCTACTATAAGCAATTAATCCATAATTCATCTCCAAGAACTTCTTTAGCTATATTTTGTAATTTTGATATATTGCTCAGTTTGAAACCTTCTCGTTTCCATTATGATTTCACCCTTAACTTTTGTAGAAGTGTGTTTCTTAATTTCAAAATGCATGAGATTTTCCTCATTATCTTTGGCACTGATTGCTAATTTACCTGCATGTGATCTATATGACACAAATTCTTTGAAATTTTAAGATGAGCTTTGTGACTGAACATGTGTGGTCAATTTTTGTAAATGTCTCAGGAATGTTTAAAAAAGAATGGTCACCTCTTTTCAATATGAACACGTTAGGGTGGTCAGTGCCTAGATCTCCCTGAAAGTTGAGACAGTGATCAAACAAGAAGAAGGGGTAGCAACAGATAAGACGGAATTTAACAAAGGATTATGAATCTTTATATTATTTTTTTTAAGTCTCCAGGGTATTAGAACAGCTAGAAGGAAATAACTGAAATTGTGGAACTGTAACCAATAACATTCTTTGAAATTAGCTCTATAATTACTTGTTAAATTGTACTTTGAAAGTTCCCACTTTTCTGTACATGTCACAATAAAAAATATTTTAAAATTGGATATTCTTCAAGTATAGAGATAAGAGTGTGTGTATGTGTATATTTACATTTTGCAACAAACCTGTCAATTCAAATCTATACCCTTACTGATTTGTCTGCTTCAAAGATATATTAAACTGGTTCCACTGCTAATTGTAAATTTGTATATTTTTCCTTAAATTTCTGACAGCTTTTGCTTTGAATATATTAATATAGAGATAAATTGATTTTCTTATATTAGCCTTGAACTCTACACTCTTGCTAAATTCCCTTATTAGCACCAGTAGGTTTTATTGTAGATTCCTCAAGATTTTCTATGTAAAAATCATGTTGGTCTACAAATAAAAAGTTTCATTTCTTCCTTCCCAATCTTTATGACTTTTATTTCCTTTTCTTACCTTTCTGCAACAACTAAACCTAGTAAATGGACGTAGTGAAAGCATTCCTACTTTTACAGGGAAAGAATTCAAGAGTTTACCATTAAGTATGATGTTTGCTCTACGTTTTTCATAGACGTCCTTTACCAGATTGGGAAGTTTCCTTTCTATCCTAGTTCGTGACAGTTTTTACCATAAATGGGAGTTGAGTTTTGTCAAAGACTTTCCTGCATTTATCTACAGAGATAACCACATGATCTTTCTCCTTTAATCTGTT
>PVKY010015593.1:0-10114 GCA_004027775.1 Bradypus variegatus | reverse complement strand
TTAGTGATTTATAATATTTCATTTATCCATTATTTACCTAGCAAATGAAGTCAGTTCATGCTGTTATGTGTGCTCAGGTAGTGATAAACTAGAATATAGAGAGTTGGTTTTTATCAAACATGCATTTACCTGCTCAGTCACTACATCATCCTCCAAGTTACGAAAGAATTTCAAAATTTAGCAATGATCTTACCAAAAAAGGTAAGAGGAAGCTAATTTATATTTAAACCAACAGGCTTGGAGTCCACTTCATTCTTACTATGTGCCACAATTTCAATACCATGAAGATCTTTTTTCAAATATATGCATTGTAATTACTTTCTCATATAGGTTAAATTTCAGCTGTAAATATTGGAGCTATCTATTAGAATTGCTTGGTCATAGCAAACTCTTCAATGCATTTAAAAAAAATGCATTTTAAAACAGCTCTGATATCCTCAGAACTTCTGTTTAAAAATCCCACAAATCCTGGCACACCACAGTGAGCTGGGCCTGGTCTCCCAGATGCAAGTGCCAGCTGCGCTACTTAATGCTCAGCCGCCTTCCGCCACCCCGCAGAGTCTATTGGCAGCCACCTCAGAGGGGTAAAAATAAATTTGAAAGTAGTTTTAAAACAACACAACAAGGCTCTGTGAAAGAAGAAGCCTGTGGGTTCAAACCAGCAGCATTTGTCTTTTACCTTCCTGTGAGTTCCATTCAAAAACACTTTTTCAATATGGTCGTAATAGGCATCACACCAGTATAGTGTGTTTGTATGAAAGTCCAGAGTTAAACCATTTGGCCACAGCATCTTTGAAGTCACAAAAATCTGCCGATTAAAGCCGTCCATCCAGGCCTTCTCAATCCTTCCCACGCTGTCATCTATTTCATCTTCCTCCCAGTCTGTCCAATACATCCATCTAAGATATTACAAAGAAGAGCACAGACATGTTACTTCAACCAGCCGCCTTACAGAGGGGTACTTCTCTTGGAGTTTGCACTTCCATAAAATCTAATTACATTCTTATTTGTTCTCCTATCTAAATGATTACCTGCCAATGGGAAGAAACAACTGTGAAATACTAAGGGAAATGAATATCTGTTCAACAGAGGCTGACCATTTTAGACACATTACAGAAAAACACGAGCAACAACAACACATTTATTATTGTCCTCATGCATTAACTGACCTGATAGTAGATGCCAAATATGTATTTTATTTGGTGCTTATACCAGGTCTAGGAAATGATCTTTTCAGGCATTACTATTTTCAATGTTGTTCACTTCACAAAGCATGTCATCAATTATGTGATTAAAAAGCAGACTGACATGAGAACCCAAGGAACAGTTAATGTTCTACTCCAGACTTTATTTAATCTCAGATGAATTATTATTTTCTTAAGACAGGCTATCAGTGCCTTTGTTCTAAAGGGCACAGTCATACTGGGTTTGCTTGGCCAGGTCTAATTTGTCTTCCTGATGCAAATTATCTAGCTTTATTGCTGCTTATTATTACCTCCAAATCCACAGAAGAAGATTTAGCTGCACATAAGTTTAATAACAGCAGGTTAATTGACCTTGAGATTTTGAGCTTTAATTTCTACCTCAAACAAAAGCATCTGCCTTGAAAAAAAAATTAAAAAAAGGTTTCCAGTAAGCTATAACAGTGGGGAGAGGGAGCCTTGAGCTAAAGTTCCAATTCCCTCATGAATAAGGTTAAATCCTTCCACATGTGTTGTCTGAGGTTCATGGGAAAGTTCTTGAGTTATTAATTACAGTGAAAGTTTTAATTCAGTCACCTCATATACAACCTTATAAAACTCCAAAGTTTTTTTTAGCTGCTGATCCTGGAAATGTCCTTATTAGATTCCCTACCTCCAACACTTTGTGAACCATAAAGAATTTCTGAGGAAATTCAGGAAAAATCTGTATTTATGACTAAAAATCCTACTGTGGTTTAAACTGGCAATTTTGGGACAACAGAGGATGCACTACACCATCCATTCTTTAAGCTCTCAAAAGTTTACAAGCATTTTGATAAGCCTTTTTAGACCTCAGAAAAATGTTGAGATTGATAATTGTATTAACTCAAAAAATTCTAAACCTAGCATTGCAAGATGCTTGTTTCCTGCATTTCCTTCAAATGGTTTTATTTTTGGAACAAATTAGGAACAAACAGCCAAGCCATTTCATTTGCTCTAATATAAATCAACTATGTGAAATGAAATATACAACTTCTTTCATCTGTATCAATATTTTCCTGAAAATTTCTTGAATACAATAAATATTGTTATTGCTAATTTACAAGTTGTTAAAATTGCAATTATTTTTCCTGGTAGTTTTTCATTTTCCTTATGTAACACTCTTTTTATCTGTGACTCTTTATCCCAACCCATGCATAGATACATGTGTACATACACATACACACACAGAGGGTAAAACCTAGATATTTTAAACATATTTCATATTGTCTTGCCATTTAAGAAAGAGGTATCTGTAATCTGTCCCATAATCTAAACTTATTCAAGTGAAATATAAGAAAAAGATTTTTTTTTCTACATAAGAGGATACCAATTTGATAGGGGATGCAAATGTGATCAACAACTATTCATTTCATTACCTGATCAGAAGATATAATGTATATGCCTTATAATCACTACCAAATGATAATGATTCCTAAACAGGCAAAATGGAAAATAGAACCTATAAAATAAGCAGAAATTAATATCTATCTTTTCTTAGGTGGGACTATGTGTTCACCAAATAAAAATTAGGTTAAGTTGACCTACTAATATGGCAAGGGAAATTCTAACCCTGCTTTCAAGGCCTGTTCAAACACCACGCTTCAATTTAGACCCAGTCCATATTTCTAGTTTTATCTCCTCCTATGTGCCTTCACATGCTCTCTGTTCTAGCCATAATGAATTCATCACACCTCAAACCTGCCATGAACTTCCCTTCCTCTACTTATATTGCCTCTTGGGGGCACAGTGACTAAACCCTGTGACCACCGGCCCTAAGTCACGGGGACCAACTAAAATCCTTTGGAAATCTTACTCATCTTTTAAGACTCATTTCTTTCTGTTTGGGGTGATGGGAAAGTTTTGGTAATGGATGGTGGCAATAGTAGTATAACCATGTGAATGTAATTAACACCACTGAGTTATATATATTTAAGAGTGGTTAAAATGTGAAATTTCATGGTGAATACATGTTACCACAGAAAAGTTTTGAAAAAGACTCAATTCTGAATAAAAAAGAAAACTTTCTGAAGTTCTGAAGAGCATGCATTTCATTCTTTTATTTTACAGCTAATTTTGTTTGTGTAAGTGTATCTGTGCATGTGTGTTCATACACATCAGATTATAAAGTCCTTTATGACAGTTATTGTCTTACTGATTTCTGTTGAGCATATGATGGTTACCCAATAATATATTTTAATAAAGAAATAAAAAACCTTTATTGATTCTGTAATTGCTTATGAAGTTTTTGACAAAGCATATTTATGAAATAATTTGTCTAGCTGCAAATAGATATATGGTAAAAAATGCAAATAAACCGTTTTTTTTTGCTTAAGAGTGCATTATGGTATTTTGAATGGCGTTTTCAGAACCAAAGCTTCTTTTTTTTTTCTTTGTTATTGCACTAAGTTCAAACAATTATTTGGAAAATTAAATTCACATGGTTTCACTTCACTTCTATGGCCTTCCAATCCATTCTCCACAGAACAACAAAAATAATCTTTTCAAAACATGAATCTGATCATGTCACTTCACTATGTTACCCTTCACTGAAATAAAATAGCAAAAGTTTCTTCAAGGATGGCAATACTCTGCTTTCCTTCCTGATCACATCTCTAACCACTTTTCCTCCTTGATGGCTACGAGCCAGTCCCACTGTCTTCCTTTCATTTCCTCTAACATCCTGCTTTTGCCCAACATAAGATCTTCTGATGGACTATTTTTCACGATCAGAAATATACTTTGCTCCTTTCGCCATGACTGGTTCCTTCTCTACCAACAAATCTAGCTTAAATGATGCCCCTTCTGGCAGTCTTTTTTTGGCAAACTTATGTAGATAGGTTCTACCTGTTTGATTTCCTGACAGTTTGTTTTTCTCCATCACTTTGGTCTGTTGAAATTATGTTTTGTGATCATTTGCTACTTATGTATCGTTACACACACACCCCACCCCACCCCACTCCCCCACCTTGCAGATGGTAGCTTTAGGCGTAGCATATTGTTAGCGGGGGGAATTTATTTGTGTGCTTATGTTTGTGTGTATGTATGTCTGTGTGCATGAATACATAAATATTGATTTTTTTTCAGATTGATGTGAAATTGCAGTATTCTATTTGAAGGTCTGTCAAGTAGAAGAGGTATAACAACCATTCTTTGTAACTCCAAAGGCAAATACAGGGACACTTGGTGAATAGACTTACATGAATGTAGATACTGGCTTCCTAGAAAGAAAAATTTTCAATAAATCAGAATTGCCCCCAAAAAGAGTGAGCTATGTAGATGCTATAGGTTTCAAATAGGAATTGGATCCCTACCTACTAGGGAAGTATGGTAGAGGATTCCTGAATTTGATGAGAGAGATGAGACTAATAGCTGCTAAGTTTCCTTCTAACTCACATGATTCTATGACATACATATCTCTGCCATCTCCCTGGGTTCCACAAAGACATTTTGTCTCTGAAAACATTTATGTCAAGCAGAATACTGAGAAGAAAAATGCTGTTTTAGAATAAATTTGAAAATTCTTGCCTCAAGAGATTTGGACAGTGTGGAATGAGTATTTTTCTTAAAACTAAGATTGCCTTGGTTTAAAGGTCAGATAGATGGCTTGGTTTAAAGGTCCAGGAATAGAACAGATAATTATATAATCCACACATCAAATCATTGAAATTACTTTATAATTATACCTTATGAAAACAACACACTGCCTAGGAAGAAGATCCCTTATTGTATTTGCAGCCACTCTCAACACAATCCAGAGGAACTGCAATCCAGTGATCTCAGTTTATAAAGTTTATGAAAATGTCAGATGTTTTCTATTCAAACAATTTTTTTGTATGAGTATAGCAAGGTATAAAGAATATTCATTTTTGTAATGATATTTTTAAACAATGAAATATAAACCAAGTATGAAAAAATACACCAAATACTATACATGCAAAATATGTAATTCATTTATTTAATTCTGAAATTCTATTAGGAATTTTCAAATTTCTTTGAATTTATAGGTACAGAGTTGTTGTTTTTCCTAAGTAACAGCATTGAAAAAAAAAAGAAGGAAAATTTATTATCAAGAATTGCACAAAATATTCCATCCTAAAACAAGTAGCATATGCTATAAGATTACGTCCCTATATGGAAACTATAATTGTATCTAAAACTATGTGGTTGCCACCCCAGACAACTAAGGAGCAGAAGAATATAATGGCCAATAGTAAAGCCCTAGAAATAGTCTGCCAAGGTTTAAGTAGCTACCCATCCTCTTACTAACTGAATGGTCTTTAGCAGGTAAGTTCAGTTTCCTTGTATAACAGAGGCTTCCAACTAATTCAAAGGATTAATGTGAGGATTACAGATTAGGACCATAGTAACCTATTTAACAAAAAGTCAGGCCCACAGTAAATGTACCTAAAAATAGCTATTTTTTAATGGATTAAACTTCAAAAGCCTTTATTTTTAATGTGAAGTCTTACATTTCATTCATTACTCAGGCAATTTGAAATTGCTGTTCCCTCCCATTGATTCCAAGGTGATGTAGAATTGGTGATAAATCTAAACTCTTTAACCTCTTAAATGCCACATCATAGACCATGATTTCCAAAAAGAAAATACAAAGCCATCTACCTACTGAAGAAAACTGAGGTCACACAATGTGATGTCTCTTGCAGACCCAATATTTGCCAGGTGGTTTCAGTGCAGCCAAGTAAAGGGGGAGCCTTCCTGTGCAGGTGGTTAAGTCATTCCAGTTTAGATTCTTCTCAAGAACGATCTGCCAGCCAGTGCCACGCTGGTTCCCACGTTGGCAGGCGCCCCTTCTAGGGACTTGGTGCTGTTACTAGCTATCAGATACCTCGAATATCACCCCAGTTCCTTCAAACCACAGCAGTACCAACCTGGTGCCTGTATTGATAGGAGCCACCTGGTTAGGCCTCCTAATGTTTATTTATTTATTTTTTAACTGCCCTTCCAGAGACATCCACGTTAAACAATGGGGTCCCCAAATGCGCACTCCTTCTCCATGGTGAGGTTGTAATAGGCGCCCTTCCCATCTTATAGGTGCTAGTGACGATCCTCATCCAGTCCCTTTTGCCCCATGGATCACCCCATGAATTCTGTACAATCCAGTACTTGGTCCCCTTGCTGACACCCCACCCAGCCACAGAGACGATATGGTTTATGCAGAACTCCCCGCTGTATTCAGTGTGGATGCCGCCAGTGTCTTGATCCATCTTTTCTGTTGCCATAATACCACAGCTGATGGGGTCGTTTGCATAGATGTCTGCCATCTTCTTCTCCCTCCCAGAGAGGGAGCTGTAGTCCTCCACTTTCCAGAGGGTGTAATTCTGAACGACATGGCACACTTTAAATCCGGTGCATGTTCCACACTGGTTGAACTTGCCACACGCCTGTTCCTTGCCCTGGTAGTTGTTGCAGGTCTCATCGGGGATGCCGCGGCGGTGGGCATGCTCCCACAGCACCAGGTCATTGCCCCCCTCGCAGGAGCTGGCATTGCCACAATCGATGACATTCTGCACCAACAGCAAGGTGGAGGGCCAGGCCCCCTTCCTCTCGATGTTGATGCGATCCGCCAGGGCGCTGGTGCTGCCGTGGACCAGCAGGAGCTGCAGTACTGGGGGACGTGCTGGTTCCTGCTGACGCTGGCATAGTTGACGCCTTTCACACTGCGACAGTCCCAGCTCTCGGGCAGCTCCGATGGGACAGGTACTCAGGAGGTCGGGGGCAGGTTCTGCACCCCATCCGCAACAGCTGGTCTCCAAGCAGAGGCCGGTAGCAGCTCTGGCCTGGACGGAAGTAGAGGCCGGCCCAGGGCCAAAAGCCGTTTAAAAAGTTAAACTGATTGATTCCCTCATTGAATTGATTGTGTTGATGACAGACCAACATGGAAAATTTTGATGAGTGCCTGAATATATCAATCAAATATATCATTTGTACAAAAAAAATCTGTCTCTTTCAGTTCAGTGTATTTGGACATGTCTATTTGGTACATTCTGTAGAAAAGAATATCATTATATGAGTAAATTTTCCCAATCAGACCGTTCATATTAATTTAAATAAAAATTACTAGTTCTAGATATATAAAAGTATTTTTAAAATACCATTTTCCTTATATAAAGCAGATGAAATATTTCATACCCATTGACTGGATCCAACACAATTCCTCTGGGATGGGACATCTCCCCCTCTAAAAGAGTCTTCCGACTCTGAGAGGCCTTTTCTAGCCTGGCCACGTTAATGGTTTTCCTCTGCCCGTCATTTGTCCAGTAGAGGTTATTTCCAATCCAGTCCACAGCGATGCCCTCCACATTATCCAGATCTGCAAAAAGCAAAAAGAAGAAAGAAATTATACAGTATTGTCCATGAATTATTTTTTTTACTTAATAAAAACTTTGTTTGATTTCACAAGGTATAAATTCAAATCCTGAATTCTTTATCAGTGACTTTAAAAACATCAGTATTCCATAGAATATTTTTCAATTTTATTACGAATGCCATTTTATGTAAATGACAGCCCCCTTCTTCACATAGATTTCTCCCTTCTCCATTAATCAGGAAGCTTAGCTATTTTAATTGAACCTCAATATATTTTAATTGAGACAGCAATCTGCAGATAAAAAAGTAATGAGGGAAAAAGGTTGAAAGATAAGTTCTCAGCACAAATACATTGTAAAATTGACTGAACAGGAGCAAAATCTACCAGTAATATATAGCATGCTCAAACTTGCAATATGTCATCTGGGTAATCAGAATAATATCAATTCCTTCTTGCCAGAAGAGGTACAGGTCCCACAGAAGCACACATATGAAATCCAGAATAGGCTTTTGTGCTAGTTTGAATGTATTATGTCCCCCAGAAAGAGCCATCTTCTTTGATGCAGTTTTGTGAGGCAGACGTTTTGGTGCTGATTAGATTTGCATGGAAATATGCCCCACCCAACTGTAGGTGATAACTCGCATGAGATATTTCCATGGAAGCTTGGCCCCACCCATTCAGGGTGGGCCTTGATTAGTGGAGCCATATAAATGAGCTGACAAACAGAAGTAGCTCAGTGCAGCTGTGTGCCATTTTAAAGAGAAGCCACAGCCAAGAGGGACACTTTAAAGAAAGCACAGGGGCTGCAGATGAGAGACAGTTTGAAGACAGCCTTTGAAAGCAGACTTGCTCCAGAGAAGCTAAGAGAGGACAAATACCCCAAGCGCAACTAAGAGTGACATTTTTGAGGAACTGCAGCCTAGAGAGGAATGTCCTGGGAGAAAGCCACTTTGAAACCAGAACTTTGGAGCAAATGCCAGCCATGTGCCTTCCCAGCTAACAGAGGTTTTCCAGACACCATTGGCCATCCTCCAATGAAGGTACCCAATTGCTGGTGTGTTACCTTGGACACTTTATGGCCTTAAGACTGTAACTGCTCAACCAAATAAACCCCCTTTTATAAAAGCCAATCCATCTGTGGTGTTTTGCATTCCATTAGCATTAACAAACTAAAACAGCTTTCATCATGGAAGTGCATGGACAATGAATCTCACAGAATCACTGAAATGCTTCTGTATATTTTAGATTTATTTTTAAAAAGACACTATTACAGGCATCTGTAAATACAGGCAGTGTTAAATTGAAGGATATTAAAAGCAGAATCTTATATCTAATTTAAACCATCTAATTTCAAAAGGAAAAAGTGTAACTCTTCAAAGTGATGGCATCTGTTTATAGTCTACTATCACACAAGTGGTAGAATTGGGATTAAAATCCAAGTTGTACAGTTCCCAAAGTAGAACCTTTAAAATTGCACTTGTCCTATGGTGAATGCCTGGAGCACCCTATCCTCACTTTTTGCCATATTGTAAACCACTCTCCAAACTGCCCACAGGATCCTAAAGATAGTTCCATTCTTCTACAGCATGAAAAATTACACTGAATACCTTCTCTTTTTTCAAAACCAGGAAACCTATGTCTCTCCTCCTTGGCAGGAGGGGAAAACTGTAACCTACTGGACAAAGCAATAGGTAGTATTATATTAGAAACAGAGCCACGTATCACGCTTTACTGGGAAATCTACTTGTATTCCCTTATATGCAGACATAATAACTACTTTACTGTTATCATATTCTTTAATAAAATCCTACTGCCTCTGAAAAAATAAAAAATAAAAAATTTTCCTGTGTGACCCCTTCTGCTAATCTGTATGTGCTCTGACTCAGGGACACTAATAAAACATGGGATTTGATCTAACTGAAAATCCCATTATAGTGAATCAGATATGTTCTCAATTCACTAAGCTGTCTGCTTCATTACCCTCCAAAATGAGTAATTTTTGCAGGTTAATTGTGCCTATGCTTAGAAAAAAAGTTTAATTTTGTCTTTATTGACACTTAATTTTACTGAGCACTTTCCTGTTCTGGCATAATGGAAAGAGAGTGGCTGTTTACTTTTTTCTTTGCTATTTATCATAGTCTGTGGCTGACTTTTATCTTGTCAGTTGGTTTTCAAAATGTTTTATCACATTTGAAATCTACTCCAGCATGGAAAGACTTCCTTCCCCAATAACCTTTTTTAAAAAAATTTTCCTTTTGATATCTGACTTGAGACCTTTTTTTTTTTTTTCCATGTGAAGCAGTTGAAATACTGTCTGGGTTGAAAATGTGTCTCCAACACTTGGGTAAACAACTCAGTCACCCTGTTCCTTAATTTCTCCACCTGTAAAGGAAAGATAATAATAACACCTACCCTGCAGACAGGGTGATGACACTGGCTAAATTAGCTACTGCATATAAAACATTTAGTATACCGTTTGTAATACAGTAAATTCTCAATGCTTGTTAGTTTTATTAATTTATCAGCATTTTAGTTTGGCTCTTTCCTTATGGGTACTTCTTGA
>PVKY010015592.1:0-10107 GCA_004027775.1 Bradypus variegatus | reverse complement strand
TGGGTTTATCTGGATTTATTCTATTTGGAGTTTGCTGGGCATTTATGCTTTGTGTATTTATATTGTGCAGAAGGTTTCGGAAGATTTCCCCAACAATTTCTTTGAATACTCTTTCTAGACCTTTTCCCTTCTCTTCCCCTTCTGGGGCACCAATGAGTCTTATATTTAGATGTTTTATTTTATCTATCATATCCCTGAGGTCCATTTCGATTTTCTTGATTTTTTCCAAATTCTTTCTTTTGTTCTTTCATTTTCCATTCTGCAGTCCTTGAGGTCACTGATTCATTGTTCAGTTTTGTTGAGTCTTGTACTATGAGTATCCAGAATCTTTTTAATTTGGTCAACAGTTTCTTTTATTGCCATATGATCATCTATTTTTTTTTATTTTCTCTTGCAGTTTCTTCTTTATGCTCTACTATGTTCTTCATGTTCTTTATATCCTCTGCCATGTTCTTGTTGTTTGTCCCTAGTTATTTGATTAATTGCTCCAAGTACTGTGTCTCCTCTGATCTTCTGATTTGGGTGAGTTTGGGTTATCCATATCATCTGTGTTTTTCATATGCTTTAAAATTTTCTGTTTTTTTTTTTTTTTTTTTTTTTTTTTTTTTTTTTTTTTTTTTTTTGCCTCTTGGCATTTGCTTTATTTGATAGGGTTCTTTTAGGATCTGTAGAATTATTCAAAGGCTAATCTCTAATTTGTCAGATCTACAGCTTGGTGGTGTACATTTTAACTAACCAGCATGGTGACCATGAGTTACCTATTCTCCTCAAGCCAGTTCTCCCCAACTTAGTCTTCGTGGTGTGTGGGGTCTGATTCTTGTGGGTTCCAATTGGTGCACCAAGTTTGGCTGTGTTGTTGGTGCTGTCTTCCATAAATGTAGGGCATGTGTTTGAGCAGTTAGGTAGGAAGGGCAGCTTTAATAATCATACCTCCCAGGTGTTCCTGGAGATTTAAGGCTGTTGCTAGAGTCTAACCTTCATTTCAGTCTTGCCACAGATTGTGTCTGCCACTGACCCACAAGTCCTTGGTATTGGCGTATGGACCTTGGGATTTCCAAGTGGGTCCCTCATCCAAGCTGTGCCCTTTTAGGGACTCTGCTGAGGGAAGTTTGTGCTATGTCACAAGTGCATGCTGTCCCTCAAGGGAAGTTCTGGGTCACTGGGTCCTGTAGGTTTGTTCCCAGCCTGCTGTAATGATGGCTGAATGGTGCGTGATAATTTCCCCCTTTTCCCACAGCTCTGCCTTCCCAGCTCCAGGACAATTAGCTGTAGGTGTGCAAAAGTCTATTGTCCACACCTGATATTGTGGCATGTGCGTGTGTTCTGGAAACACATCCTGTCACACTGGGTTTTTTCACGTGGCTCTGGGCTATGGTGCCTGTGCCAGGCAGGAGTGTTCCCTGCCCACTGGGAAGATGGCTGTAAGGGGTGTGGTTTTTTTCCCTTTTGGCTCACCTCTGCCTTCCTCGCTCCAAGACAATTAGCAGCAGGTGTGCAAAAGGCTTTTTTCCACACCAGATGTTGAGGTGTTCACACAGCCCATTCCTGCCATGCTTCACTGTGCAGTTCTTGCTGCTGCATCTGCAGCTGCTTTTGGGTTTTTAAAAATACAGCTAGTCCACCTCTAAATGCCAACCCACAGTTTCCCCACACTGCAGCATGCCTCCAGATATTCAGCAAGCTTACTCGTTTCAGAATGCAGACTCCCAGTTTCACAAAGTGCATGGTCCTTGTGGATTTAGCAGACCTTGTCCAGCTAGTGCATCACTGCAGTTGGTGCTCTGAGTCACTTTGTGGCTTTTATCTAGTATTTTTCTTGGAGATGTTTTTTACCCTGTCTCTCCTAGCTGCCATCTTAGGTTCTCAGCTATATTCTTTTGCAATAAGATAGGAAATGAATCTTGGGGGTTTTTCGTAAAGCAATTTGCAAATTTGACAAGCCAGATTTTTGATTGTCATATTTTCCACCAGTTTTTCATGATCCTGTTCAAGTCTAGAGATTAATTTTTCCAAAAAGAGTGTGTCTGAAGCTCTACTGAAGTCCTCTGCATTGAACATGTAGATGATATGGAAGAGAATCTGATGATGAAAACAGGTGGCTTGGGTCATGTATTCTTGATTTTGATGACAGATCTTTTTACTTTTTTAATGGAAAGTTTAAGTCAGCCTGGACTTCTCACTTGGTATAGAGGGAGATATTTTCAGATGTAAAAAGAAAATGAAAATCTCCTTGTTTTCCAGGCCCTGTCTCCAAGATATTTGGCAACTAAGGCATGGCTAGAGCAGACTGATCACCAGGTCCACTAGCAGAAAGACCTGTGTATTGAGAATCTTGGTGTTTCCCAGTAGGCTGGATGGGGGTGCAAGGCAACCACAAAACAATGTGCACAGAAACTCCCTGCCTGTGCGCTGATGGCCGGCAGAGGGCATGTCAGTAGTGAGTCTGTCTTCAGGTTCAGACTTCCAAAGGTGGAGTTTTGCTTTGCTCCACTTTCTCCAGATGTTTTTCTTAAGCAGAAAACCTTTCATTTTCTGGAATTGTCCCACGTGTTTTCTTTCTTTACTTTATCATGATAACTGAACAGTACTTCTGGTATCAAAGTATTTGTTGAGGGGTTTGCATGTTCCAAATCAGTGCATGTAGGAGCATTTTCTACAGATCTGGCTTTATTTTGGGGGGAAACACCCTGACACATATTCAGGGAAAAGGAAACATACAAAATATCAGGACTTCTGAGGCCTCTGTGGGAGTCACCACGTGACCTGAGTTCACACAGTCAGTCCCATCAGCACTTTATTGGACCCGGAAGGGAAGGGGAGGATGCCGGGCCTTTGTACAGGCTTTCATTGCATTCTAAGAGTTATTACTTTCTATAACATTAATGTAGCAGAAAAATACTGAAAAAATTAAAAGGAGGTGTATTAAAACTCACAGTTTTGAAGTTTATTTCATTTACACCAAAACCAGAATTTATTATAATTTTAACTTCCTGGCTTTGATGGAAGCAAACATTAATTATATTATCAAAATATACAAAACAAGTTTATCTTGTTTTTAACCTGAAGAATTTACATGTTTGGCATTTTTTCATGACTGAGTAACAACTTTAAATATATATATTTAATTCTCTGCTACTGACACAACTTTCATGGACACCTCTGAGCAAAATTGCAAAAAAATATTATAAGGGCATTTCCAGATTTGGATAACATTGCACTAAGCAAACTTAAATGAATCAGTTTTAGAGGATCAAAGCACCATAGTATGTTTTTTTCAGTACAATGTATAGATGTTGCATACTGCTTAAAACCATTTAACATTAAATCTCTACAGGACTATAATCATTGTAATATTTAAGATCCAACTCAGAGGCTGTAAATCAAATGTATTTATTGAAAATGATATTTTTCCACATAATGATATTTTGTGTGCCAATTATTGATGATATTGCTTACTGCTTAAAATCCTTTAAGATTGCAACATAAATGCTATTAATTAAATGAAACAACAGCACCAGTTAATGACAGCCATTACTGGTAACTTACAGTAGGACAAATGAAACAAAAGATGTTAAAAAAGAAAACAATGTTTTAATAAACCATATTTTTCATTTAATAGCTTTACGTTTACAGAAAAATTGTGAAGACAGTAAAGAGTTTTCATATACCCCATATTGTTTTCAGTATTAGGATTTAATCCCAATTGTTACATTTACAGTTTTCTGTGCCTGGATCCCATTCAAAATGTCACATTACATTTAGTCTTCATGTTTCTGTGGGACCCTTTTGGCACTGAGAGTTTCTCAGAATTTCTTTATTTTTGATGACTCAATAGCTTGGAGGGGTACTGATGTGATTTAGTAGTGTTCTCATTATTGCCCTGGAGTCATGTGTTTTTGAGAGGAAAACTATGGAGGGAAAATTCTATCCTTATCACTCCTTATCAAAGGCCCATGCTCTCAAGATGACTTCTCACTTTTGATGTTAATTTTGAGCACCTGCTTGACAAAGTATTTGTCAGGTTTTTCCAGTGCAAAATTATCCTTTTCCCCAGTACATAGTAGAGGGAAACTTTTGTTCAAGTCACTGTATGCCACCTTCATTTAAGGAGTGGAGAGTTATGTTCCAACTCCTTGAAGAAAAGTTTCCACTTAAATCATTTTGAAATCTTCTACAGGGAAAAATTTTATTCTGCCTATTTATTTATTTAAATAATCATTTATTTACTTCAGTATTGATTTGTGAATATGTTTTATACTTTGGTTCATAAAAATACAGTATTACTTTATTTTTTCTCAAATCTTTGACCATTAGGGGCTCTTTCATTCGACTCCAGTGTCCACTTACAAAAACCAATCATTTTTCTGCTTTTGTTTTTTAGGACTATCATTTCCAAAACTGAAAGTTTCATAATGCTTGTCTTGGATATGTACTGCCCTGGGTTAGGATCACATATTTCTCCAAGAAGCCCTGATTCCTTTTATTAGAGAATTTTATTGGAATCCTAGATTTGAGAACTCAGTATGCTCATTGTTAGTGGGGTATCCTTGTTTTAGATCTCTTGGGGACAGTGCGAGGAAATCTGTGACATTTTACTAAACTGTGTATATGCACACAAATAGCTGGAATCATCTGAATACATCCTAAATGTAGGTTTCATAATACTATGCCCAACACTAATCCATTATTAAAGGGCTCCCTCTATCACTTCTCCCCTGGCTTATTTGTAACCTTCCACTCCAACAGCAAGAAACCTGGCTCTGACCATCTGCCATCTAAATATTCAATTCCTGTTCAACTCAAGTATCCACATTATATAGTGGTTTTAGAAATTTACGCCCATCGCTGTGGGAGAAATAACTTATCAACTAGAATTCAGTGCTTATGTACAACTTGATTTAACTTTGGGCTTACAGATTTAACACATTGTCCCCATCACCTGCAGATAATTTGTTTTATAATTTTTAATAGAGGTGGACAGTTTTGTCATGACCTGCACGCCACCCTGGGTTCCTCCAATTTCTGAATTTTTTTTTAGTTTTTCATACATAAAGATTCACTCTGTGTGCTGTAAAATTATATGAGTTTTTACAAATGTGTACTGGAAGGTATTTACTTTTAAAGAATACAGACACATCAACTAATTAATCCTCATGTACCCTCACATAACTCTGGCAACCACTGATCTGTTTACCATCTTTATAGGTCCACCTTTTCTGGAATGTCATATAAAGGAGATCATAATATATGAATACTTAAATATTATTAAATTTAAAAAGCAGTACATAAACTCACATTATATAAGGCTTATGCAGAAAATTAGAAGACCTCTTGTCCCTCCTAACAACTCCTAATTTGAGATCACAGTTTTCAAGTCTTCGACACATTTTTAATCCATATTACTAAATAATATTATGTGACTATTCATTGAAATTTATATTTTAAATAATTTCTAGTAAAATGAAAAAGAAGGACCTAACTCTATGCCATGTTTCTGTAACCATTATGCCTTGCCTCTCTTATTTTTCCAAAAGCGCAATCATCATATTTGATGGAATAACTATAAATTGCATTACTGTGCCTATGTGAAGATTCTTGAACCATTCACAGTTCTCCACAGAACAGAACCAACAGCAGATATATGTGTATGTATATGCTTATATATATGCATTATGAAAGCATGTTACAACTCAATCTTTTCTTTGGGTATAAGTTACTGTTATGCGTGCTAAGAATTGTCTGAAATTACTTCTCTATTCACATTCATAATCCAAGTGTTCTCTGAATATTGCAAGGTGACAGTAAATGGGAAGTGAAGAAGGCAGAGGAAAGAGAGGGAAAAAAATTCTCCCAGTTAAAGGGTTTTGTTGCATTGAGGAGAAGAAGTATGAAGATGTTGCTGTCTTTTCATCTTTATACCGTGATAAGTAATGATTACAACATAAGTTCAGCAGGCTGAGCTATTCATATTCTTCCTGTAAACAATGTATTTACAAATGTGTTTATTAACTTTCATAGCCATCTCACAATAATTAGGACAGAGGGTGTACTCCTAGAATATCTGTTTGCAATGTGTTAAGGGAAATACATATTTCCAGGGTGATCAAGTTCTAAATAGATTCAATGAAACAATCCAAAATTGAAAGTAGTTCATAAAAAGAAGGCAAAGAAAGAAATATCACCAAAGAAAAAAGATAAATTGTAGCTTAAATACAGAACTAATCACTCGTTAATTAAACTAATTATATAGATCTTATGAAAAGCAAAACTAGCCTGAAAGACCCAACAGAAATAAGCTGAAAAATAAGGCATAAATCTGTATGATATTGATTTCCATTCTCTCCTTTCCCTTTTCTTGTATGTATGGTTTTTCTGATCTGCCTGTAGTGACTTATGAGAAAAATGTTTCCTTCTTCATTTTGACCTCAAACACCCTGAGAAAAGTATTTGCTATTCTGCTGAGGGTTCTGTATTGGTAAATATTAACTATCAAATTGTTTTTACTGCTTATAATCATTTTGATCTTAGTGCCAAATTTAAATTCATCCACCGGTTCTTCTTAAAAGAATTTGGCTTCAAAAGTTCCTTGCCTTCACAGCATTTAAAAAGAAGGAAAGAAAACTCAAGCAAAAGCTATTGTTTGAAAAGGTTTTTCTACCAAAGGGAGTAACTCTAACTAGAATTTTTTTAAATCTTGGGAAAAATAGTTCATTTGAACCATGAAGATTTAAATATTAAAAACTGTACCAACATACTTGTTCACTTAAGGGTCACTGTTTTGGTCAGAAATACATTTTATGTTCTTCCACTTGTAAATACTCAGTATGTTCATTAGGATTCATTTTGAAGATGCAACAGAACGCTTTTCTCATTCAAACACTGCCCAGCATGATGGCTAAGATCTGACCTCAAAGAAGGTATAAGAAATTTATATCAATGCTCAAGAATAACCTTGGACATCTTGACCCAAGGCCTACAGCCAGTAGTAGCCCTAAAATGTAAGGATAATTTCAGTGGGTTTGGTCAGACTGCTGCCTTGCCATCTCCAGTTTGTTCTGAGGAAGGGAGGGTGAGAATGATGAATGGCTAAGGGAGAGGTGAGAAAAACAGGGAGAGATCAAAGTAGGTAGGCAAATGCTGTTGTAACTATAATGCTCCTTAATCAAGCCACACTCACACTGTTGATATTTTCATCATTTTGAAGTATTTTGTCACAACATTAAAAAAGGAAAACAAATGTTAAGAAAATGCATATAATTTAAAAACTTATCACTGAAATATTCTGGAATCTTTTGGATTTTTGTAAAATATAAATAATGAAGACACTGACTTTTTTTGTGCTTGTGAAGCTAACAGATCATTTCCAACAAGTCAGGCAGCAATGATGATTTGCACAACGTTATTACTGAAAGGAAAAGTTCGAGACAATAGTCACATAGCAGTGAGCTTCTGGAGAAGGGATGAAGATGCCATGGGGGATTAGCAGGAATAGCTTCCTTCCCTGATGGGCTGCTCCTCAGGCTTTTCCAGTTTTATGTCAATCATGTCTTCTCTGCATCTGTCCTGTGTACTCTAAATTCCAGGCAATGTTCCTGCAACACATCTGAAGAGCTGGTTTACATTGTATCCTGCTTTTGCACTGGTTTCAACAAACATGGCATGCAGTTCTTTGGCTTCCTCTCTCCCTCCACATTTGACACTTGCCAAGATATGTTTTATTTCCAGTAGCATGATGACAACATCACTTCCTCTTTCTGTTCGGACATCATCAAGCCATTCTGTAATTTACTGGACTAGGTTAACATTTGTGATATCATAAACAACTGCCTCAGTGAAGTCGCGAATGTAGCTAGGAATCAAACTCCGGAACCGCTCTTCACCTGCTGTGTCAATTGCAATCGTACTGTTCCATCCTCCAAATACACTGTTTTTGATAAAAAGTCGATGCCAATTGTTGCCTAATAGGTGTCAAAGCATGTCATACATGCTCCCCAGGGACACCAGCTTGAGTTTCGTCAGCGGATTCCCGAATTCTCCGCCCGCGGACATGATGGAGCCCGAGTTGCTGCCGCCGCCTCAGCCCAGAGGCCTCCGGACCGACGCTGCTCCAACCCGCTGGAAAAGAAAACCAAAACAGAAGGGCGCACGGGCGCCGAGCTCTCTTGGCCCCTGCAGCGCTCGGCGGAAGAGCAAGGCTGGAGGGCAGGACGCCGCCGCCGCCTCCAGGGAGTCGCCCAGCACCGAGCGGGGCTCGCGGCGGGGAAGGGAAGGGGGGGCGGGGGTCGAAGCAGCCAAGGGTGTGCTCCGGCTTCCCAGCGCGGGCTTCCTTCCTTTCCTCGGCACCCCGCGTGGAGACGGGGAGCAGAGAGGCGGAGGGTGGCACCGCCGGAGCCGCGGACGCCCGAACCGCTCCCACCCGGCGCCACCGCTGCCCCCGCTGTCGCCGCCGCAGCCCAACCTGCTGAGGGCGCGAGCGTGAGGCGGGGGCGGGGCCGGGGCGGGGCCAGCCCCAGCGCGAGCCTCTGCGTGCCTGTGCGAGCGCCTCGTGTCTATTATTATTTCCGTTATTGTTGCCATCGGTTGCTTCTGTTAATCATCGTCGTCATCATCATCATCAACACCATTTGTTTCTGTTATAAAACGTGGAAGAAATTTTATCCTTGAGGAGGGGCAATTTGCTGCAAAACCCACCCTTCCGAAACTCCAAAAATTTTCCAACTCCCCCATTCAAGGAAGATGACCATCGACACAAATACCAAAGGAGACCAAAGGAGGCCACCCCAGGGACGGACTCAGTCTCTTTTGTTTCTTTCCAATATGTGAATGAAACAGCAAGGAAATTTTAAGTCCTTTCCTGAGCCTCTAGCCAGCCCTGAGTAGCCAGGGATGACCGAGGAAGGGCTGTACCCTATCATTCAGCAACTCCAGTCTGGAGGTATTCCCAGGAATTTCTGAAAAATATTTCCAGGCTAGCCTGTCTTTAACAGCCGTGTTGGGACCTTGTCATCTGAGAAGCGTGACAAGGGCAGTTTAGAGCCTTCCCAGGCACAGAAACACAGACTGAGGTTGAAGGTGACCAGGCAGAGCCTAGGGGTGGCAGGCAGTGCACCCTCATTGCCTTGAGATCCAGGTCCTTCCCATCCCCAAGCCCAAAGTTTGTCTGGTGCTACAAGGGCAGGTGGACCAGCTCACACTGTGGTCCTCACATGTAGGGGCCAACCTGGGTCACCACAGGCCTGCAGGGAAGGGAGTCCCATGCCCAGCCATGCTTCCGCATCCCTTTCCAGGGATGGAGAATAACCAGGACAAGAAGGCCTGGGGAGGGCACCCATGTGTTGTCCAGGCCTCACTCTCATTACACCAATCTGTGCAGTTTGAATGGAATATGAATGAAGATTGGCCACCATTGGGTAGGAGTGTGTCCTTGGGTGCCATCCAGATCCATCCCTCTGTCCTCCCCTCTGGTGTGACTGCCTGGCAGCATGATTTTATAATTTATTTTCAGTCTTCGAGGTGACACCAGTATGAGACACTGACCTTTGTAGTCTGCAGAGAAGGAATTCTCTTGATCACAGACCCCAGGAGGAGTCTGGGAGAGAAAGATTTCTCCAGTAATATGTGTAGGTGCCTTGGGGTATCAGAGCCCCAGTTACCATCCCATTTCAGCTGGTCACCACTGATCTGAGCCTTGTTGCATGTTGACAGATCAAGAAGACTCTAGAAGAGCATAAAGAATATAAAACAGTAAATAAAAAATAGCAGATCTTATGGAAATAAAAGGTACTGTGGATCTTACGGAAATAAAAGATACTGTGGACACAATAGCAGACTTGAAGAGGCAAAAGAAAGAATAAGTGAACTTTAAGACAGAGCAATTGAATACAAATACACAAAAGAACAAAAGGTAAAAAATCAAAAGAATTTGAAGGGGATCTCAGAGAAGTGATGGACACCATGAAGCACACAAATATAAGAATCATTAGTGTTCCAGAAGGTGATGAGAAAAGAGCTATGAAGCATATTTGAAGACATAGTTGGGGAAAACCAACTTTAAAACAACATAATTATGGAAATCAAAGATGCCCAATGAACTCCAAATACAATAAA
>PVKY010015591.1:0-10113 GCA_004027775.1 Bradypus variegatus | reverse complement strand
GATGGTTTGGGTGTTCTTTTTTCATTTTTAGTTTTTTGTTCTTGTTCTGATTCTTTCTGATGTGGGGAAAATGTTCAGAAATAGATTGTGGTGATGAATGCATAACTAGATGATCATACTGTGAATGGCTGACTGTATACCATGGATGATTGTATGTTATGTGATTGTGTTTGAATGAAACTGAATAAAAAAATAAAAATAATAAAAAAAAGCAAACCAGGAGCAAAATGAAACATGCATTTAAAACTCTCAGGTTGATACCTGGAAAACAGCACTCAACAAATGTTAGCAATTATTATGATTATTATTTTTGTTGCTATTTTTAAAATAAATATTATTAATAAAATGCTAAAAAAAAAATAAGTGTGAGACAGCAAGAGAGAGGACAAAGGAAAGGAAAAGAGAACAAGAGAAAGAGACAGGGAGGGGGAGGACGGAGGAAGTTACAAAGAGAAAATGACAAACTGCATACTCAGTGGGGAAGGGTCAATTCCAAACAAATTCTAAACACAACTCTTTGTTCCATGAAACCTTGTCTTTGGATTCTCTTCTGTTATGGGGAGAAACTCAACATTCCCTCTGCTTTAGGGGGTGTCCTGTTATAATCTGATTCCTAGTCATGTTCAATCAGTTACATACATCACTGCTGCATTTTCTAAGAAGCAGGGAAGAAGCCAGGAGAAAGGGATGAAAAAAGCCCCACAGACTAGACGGAATTCAAATTTTCTTCCCTTGAGAGTCTGAAGGAGGGAGGCCAGTAGCTGTGTCACTTTTCTGAGGTGGGTGTACAACTCATAAGCTAAGTCCTCCAGTATAGCAAACACTAAATTTGTTTTGCCACTGGATATATAAAGTCAGGGAGAAAAAAGGTGGCAATACACATTCTTGAATTAGCACCAAGGCTTTCAAACTCTACCTCTTTCAGGAAATGTTCCTTAACGTGTGGAAAGCGGTACTTTTTCTCCCTCTCCCAGTCGTCCACTTCCCTTCCCTTCCCACAAAACTAAGCCCTATTTAGAACTGTATTTATCTATTCATCAGCCTGATTTTACCTCCCACATCATGTCTGGATCCACAGCTGAAGTCTTTGTCTATGTCGACAGGATCAAAAGAGATCATGTGAAAGAACTCTGAAAACTGTGTAAGTCGTGGATGGTGATGATGTTCTCTGCGGGTGTGTCATCAATCCAAGATTGAAAATTTCCTGGAAAAAAAACAAACAAGGTCTCTGAATTTCTTCTATAGTAAGCAGCATAGTATCATATGTTGGTGATTCCAGAATTAATTTTAATTGAAGACAAAAAATTTTCCAGCCAGCGATCATCAAGTATATGAGGGAAAACAAACACACACAAACTTCTGGCTTAAAATTCAGAGGAATATGTATCCTATAAGAAATTGGTGAAACCATCCAGAATCTTAAAAAGTTATACAAGAGAGAGGTTTCCTCAGCTTTTGTCAATTAAGTAACATCTTTCCAAAGGGCCATTAGGAATAATCAGTTACCTTCTCTTTCTTGCATACATATCCTCTGTCAATTTTTATAAGCCCAGAAAAAGTGCAATTATCAAATA
Organism: Bradypus variegatus; assembly: GCA_004027775.1. Taxonomy (NCBI): domain Eukaryota; kingdom Metazoa; phylum Chordata; class Mammalia; order Pilosa; family Bradypodidae; genus Bradypus; species Bradypus variegatus. The sequence continues at coordinate 8,539 of PVKY010015591.1, read as the reverse complement.
AAATTATTTTTGGTTAAAAATAATAGCTTAAGAGGGAAAAAGTAGACTGGGTATAGAGACTAAAGTTGAAAATTATGTGAAGTTATTTTTGAGGTGTGTTTTTGGTGGGTCATTAAATATATTAGATAGTTGTTATTGCCTTAGGCATGTAATTGCAATAACTCATGTCTTGTCATGTCCTTTCTTGGGAAGTAATGTGTTGTGTGAAGAGTACAGCTACAGCTGAAGGATGTTGCTAGGAGTTTACCTTATAGTCTATAGAGATGATACTTTCAAGGGTTTTTCTCTGGAACTTGACTAGCCTTTGCTTGTAAGTCTTTTGGGGGATGATCTTTGTTCAGAATAAGAGCCTCAGCATAAAGATATTTTTAACCATGATTTCACTGGTTGTATGTCATTATATTAGGACCTTGATCAGGAATGGGGTTTTCAAGTGCTACCAGATTCAACATACAGCTAGCCAGCATTTAAAACTTAATATTTTCAAAGATGACTTTTACTCTAAGATTTCAGTCCTCACAAATACATTAACTATAGGGCCACTTAACAAGAGCTCAAAGCAGAGTTTGATCAACTGTTTTTTTCTTCTTTTATTCTATCCATCTCAGACAAGAAGAGGAAGGTATGAGTCTATTTTTAAAGATGTTGAAAGTGAAGCCCAGAAAGGATAACTCATAGGGATTTTGTCAGGAGGATCAAGCTTTGATTTTAGGGAGTTCCAAAGGCTAGAACCCAGATCTCCCTTATTTTTATTCTTTCATCTCAGTCATGCTGCAACTTGTTTCATACCCATCCCTGCTTGGGGTTGTTGGTGCTCTCTCGGACTTAAAGGATAGCTTATTTCATATGTAGCAAGACACTGCCTGAAGAATGTAACAGCCAATCAGATGGATGGCTCCTTTCTTGCTCAGTCAGAGCCCATGAAATACTTCTTAAGGAAAAAGGAATGCTAACTGGGGGCAATGAGGAGGCAGTGAAATAAAGAGAAGACAGAGGAAGTTGCCTTGAGAAGAAATGGTGAAGGCAAGGTATTACTGGAATAGGAAATGTGATTAAATAATAGGTTGGGGTGGTTGGGATAACTACAGTAGTTAAGAAATAATCAGGGGCAGGTCAGGTAGAAACATATATTTAATAATTTAAATAAAATCTGCAAATTTTATTCAGGCTATCCTCTAGTGGCTAACATTGGGAGTCCATCCAACTGATCAAAAAGACAATGAAAAAGCACTGTTTTTTTAGTTGACCAATATCCACCCATGGAGTTTGCAAAAACAGAACCATCTGTTGTGTAAGGAACCATGGAGAGATTCTGTTATTTATAGAATCCTGAGTGGGAAAACCAAAAACATTAATGAACTTTTTTTTTCCCCAGTTCACTAATCTGAAATTCACTTTTCTAGTTTCTCTGCTGTCAACATGTACCCTGTTCAAAAAAAAAAAAAACATTCTATTTGAAAGCAGACAGACTTGCTATGACTAATTTAAGAACTCCCAAGCAGGCTCTTTTCCAAAAATACGTTGCAATTGACAACACTGTAAACTCAGTCTAAAGGGGATATGGTACAACTACTAACCCTGAGCCTGAATCAGATTTTACTGCTAGTCTGGGTAGAGCAGAGTAGTCTATAGACTTCCATAATCCTTACCAGTTCCTGGAATGAGGTTTTAAAATTAAACCTTCCTTTAAACAAATGTTTCCAATGGGCGAATCTTCAACGGCCTATCTTAATAATTCTTATTTTTTCCCCCTACTTTCTAAAATGGAAGTGGCTGCAAAGAAAATTTATTTTAGGGGCCAAAGTTGCTAGTGCTTTGCAGATATCATATGTTCCCTTTTAAACACATATTTCTTACTGAAAATGTGTTTACACCCTTTGATAAAATTATTTTTGAAAAGCTAACACCTTTTGTTAGATTTGCTTTTACAGGAATATCTCTGTATTTATAACTACTCTCTGTATTATGGAAGAGGAAGCTGGAAATCAAAGGAAGTGATGATTCTCTTCTAAGAGTCTACAAAGGGATGATAGGATCACATTTTACTCAGTGACTTCAATTGGTTTTCCTATGAATTCATTTGTGGGGATGGGAGAGAGGCAAACATAAATGACTTAACCATTTACTGTGTGTCTACTGTGTGCCAGGTACCACACTAAACACATTTATGTCCTTTGTCTCATTGAATCGTCTCAGTAACACTGCACATCATCATCTACATTTTACATGAAAGAACTGAAGTTCAGAGAAGTTAAGAGAATTCAGTGTGGGTCACCCAGCTAATAAATGGAATACTGGACACTAGTCTGTCTTTGATGTGTTAAATAGAATATACAACCTACTTCTTGGAGCTTTGTTCAGCGGTCACATCTGATTAATGACTCTAAATCCTTTTTGCTCCTTAATTGTTCAAGTAGACTCTTATGCCAAGTGTGACCTGGTTCCTTCAGAATTATATTTAATGAGAACCTACGGGCTAGAAACTGCTGAATGGTTTTTTGTTTTTGTTTTTTTCTTTTTTGCACCTTATCTCCTTTAATCACTACAATAAGAAATTGGGTTCTCTTCATTTTATAGATGACAAAACTGTACCTTGGAGACGTTAAGAAATTTGCTTAAGGTCGCCGAGTAAGGAGTAGAGCCCCGACTGGACTCCAGGTCTCTGACTCACATGCCAGAATGGGCTTTTCCCAGGACACAAGAGTTTCAATTTGTTAATTCCTGGGCTGGAGAGCCACAGTGTTGATTTAATATTTTTCGACTGTTTGTAGTGCTCTGGGAAATGGCACTTCGATGAGAAAGTTGTGGCGGCACCAACGTCTTCGTCCACTCTGCAGGAGGGAGGCAGGACCGGGAGCATAGAGAGAGAAGCCCTTACACTTATCAGAAATAGAAGTGGTCGCCTTCCAAGGGGAAAGAGCTGAGGGTCCCAGGACCGAGAATACCCCGGGGAGTACGAGATCGCCACAGAGGTGGCAGCTTTGGTCCTGCGGGTTGCGGTCGGGCGCCACAAGGAAGTGGAAGTAACAGGGACGAGCCCGGCGGAAAGTGACAAATGGGGAACTCCGAGGGGCGCCCTCACTGTACCCCGCCCGAAGCCTCATGGTCCCTCTCAAACCCGGGTTTCGGGGCGGCCGGGACTCGCATGACCCCTACAGCTCGCAGCTCCGCCCCTCCCGCTCCCGGAAGTGACGCGCAGCGGCTGCGGTGGCTACGGCGTCTGGGAGGGGCCCACTGCGGGGGTTTGAGAGTGGCGGCTGCAGCGAAGCGAGAGACAGGCCCGGGTTCGGGAAGGAACGCCTCGAGCGCGCGCTTGACGGGTAGCGGCCAGAAGACCCGCGCGGCAGCCGCCGGTCCGCTGCCGCCGCGTGGGGAGGCGGGAGGGTGGGGTGGGAGGACCGCGACAACTGCTGCGGCGGCGAGAGATGCGGCCGGGTTCGGGCACTCGGTGGGCTCGGCTCAGCCGTCGCCGCCTTCTGCTCCGCTGCGGGGTTCGCAGCGGGTGCCGCGCCGTCCTCGAGTTCTCTGCGTGAGGAGGCTGCTGGCGGAAAGGCGCATCGTGTTCGAGGCAGAGACCGAGAGGGAGCGTCGCTGTTTGGTGAGCGGCCAGCCTTGCGTGCCCCTTCGGTCTTGTGTGAGATTCTCGTGGCAACTGCCCCCTGTGGCCCAGAGCGGGGGTGGGGGCCGGGGGCTTGTGGCACAACAGGAAGTGAGGGGGCGGGCGCGGCGGGCATGTGCTGCGAGCGCGCGCTCCCCTCGGGACCCGCCCCCGGCCGGCCCTGTCCGCGCGGCCCTAGCCCGCGCGGCGCAGGTGGACGCGTGGGTATCTTAGATGCCGGGCTCTCACTGCCCCTTATTTGGTCCCGTGAGGTCCCGTGGACAAAAGGTGGCAGTGTTTTTTTTTTTCCATGCGTGGGGGGGCGGGGAGCAATTCTGACTTGATATGTAGTGACAGGAAGTTGGAAAATGAAAGTACAGTAATTCGATGCTTACAAAGGCCCCAGTGAGGTTGTGGCTCTCCTCCCGGACTGTGATCTCTCCTGGGGCACACGGTCATTCGTATTTCTTCCTCTCCCCAAGTTCGCTATTCATCCGGTGTCAAGTTTCATTTCTTTTTCTGCTACTCCCCAGCATCCTCTCCTACCCCCTGTACTTTCCGCCTAACATACAGCTGCAGCGAAGCTGGTAGCTTCTTCATTCCTGGGAAGATCAATTGGAAACATCTTTTGGGGGCGGCATCTTCACTGGCGTTGGCAGGAAATGAGGGATATTGTTGACTACGTTAGTCAAAAGGTACAAAATTGCCTTTTTCCCAGGCTATTGCTATTTGAAGTTTAGGGCATGTAAATAAAGACGAGTTTTTTTTTTCTTTTTACTCCTCATCAGAATGGTTCTCTCATTTACCTCTGATTGTTGAATTAGACCCCCCTCCCCAATGCTGTGTGGAAGCTTGGTGCTTCAATAGTAAAATGTTTTATGATTCATTCCCCCCACCTCAGGGACACTCTCTTTGATGTGATTTAAACCTTAAAATTGTGTAAGGGGGAAGCCATTGCATTCTTAGGGAATGTCTCTTTAAGTTTTACTGTAATGTAACTGTACTTTTTTAATATTTTCTTGTAGGGTCTTGTATGGTTAGGTGCATCAGGTTACTTTTTGATCACGATAATTATTTTAATTCAATACTTGGCTTGGTAAGTTTCATAATTTTATTTTGTTTTATTTAAGCTGTATGCCAAAGAATTTGGAGGCTTGTTTATTATTTTGGGTCTTAGCTACTGTTTCTGAAAAATAGTTGGGCTATGGGTTACCACAGCAACTGGGTTATGTGTATTATAAACATGTTTAGGGTGGAAAAGGTTCATTTAATAGACCTCGTTTCCCTAATAAGTAGTCGCAGTATGCTCCCACTTTCACCTTAGCATAGGAATTAGTTTACTACTGTCTTTCAAGTGTTAAGTTTAGAATCATTACCATGTTTTCAGCATTTAACCCCTCAAAAATCAAGCTTCATTTGCATCAGTTAAATATTTCCTTTCTAATTATACTTACACTAAAGAAACTCTTCTCAAATTGTACTTGCATAAAACTTAGGATTTTTGTGAGAAGGAAAAGAAAGCATCTCCACTCTCCCCTGCTTTTTTTGACTGATAGGTAACAACAATAAAAGTTTATTTTTTAACCCTTCATTTTATCTCTGATTTTTAGTAACTGCCTTCTGGAAAATTTTCCATTTTGTTCTGTTTTATGGCTGAGGAAATCATTGAAGTTCATAATTAATGCCACACTTTTAGGAACTAAAATGAAGAGATTCAACTTAACTACATACCCAGAAGTTCATGAACTTTTCAATCAAAGAATCACCTGATGTCAAAGTTGAATGAATAAAACATTGCTTTAAAGTACCCACTGAAGATGTCCACTTTTATGTGTTTGTTAATATTTCTCAAAAGAAAATTCATTCTCAGTACTTAAGTCCCAAACTGCAGTGCCCATTTTCTTTCAACAAAGTTCTATCTCAGACACATTGTAATGTGCTAGAGGTATCAGCATTTTTCACAGCTAGGTTCTGTCCAGAAGTATCCAACAACTCACCAACATTTGATTCAATACCTACTGCTCCACTAATAACCAAGGGGAAAAGTGAAGTTAACCTGCACCACTTTGAGAATACGCATACTTTTTGGGAACCTCCTTTTTATTGTGGAGAGTGTTACTATGTTATTTCTGCCTTTTCATGTATAGTTTAGCCATTATAAACTAGTATATCTACATGATAAGTATTAAGGTTCCAGGATTTGGCTTTTGGAATTTTGGAATTTTATCAAAAACAAATGGAATTCTACACACCAAATTTGTAGTAATTTAGAGATTCCAGTTCTCTGCCTCTCTTTCCTTTCTTCACTTCTCATTTCTCTCACACACATACTCATACCCCTACCCCCATAACCGTTCTTATTGTGAAGTTGAGGTTTGGAAATGTGGAAATTGAGTTCTGTGGTTAAGCTCATGTTTACTAGGGAGCAGTTTTAACAGGCTTACACTAGCAAATATTTGTTTAAATGGAAAACTTATGTAGAAAAAAGGAATGTACCAAGAATAGGTATCAGAAGAAAGGCCTATGTGGCAGACTCGGAAAAATGACAGAGAATAACCCCCCCCCCCCATAATTAATGGGTAGGATATAAAACCATTGTTTTAACCCAGTTTAAGTAAGGCTATGGGAAACTGATTTCTAATAGGCATGGCTATTTATCCTTAAGATAGCACTTGTATTTGTAGATTATCATCACTTATTGTCTAATATATAATACTTCCTTACAGTCATCTGGTGATGTGAGTGCTTTATCTAGGGAGGTGGTTTCCCTGAATAAAGTATGTGACTGAGATTAAAGACACTTGAATTCATGGTTTCATCATCTCCATTAACTATCTGTGTCTATAGAATTCATCTTACTTTTTGTTCTTTAGTATTTTCCCATTTCTGGACAGTAGTCTCCATATAGTCAACTTCAGAGTGATACTATGAGGATTATTGGATGACATTTTAAGTATTTCAGAAAAGTTACAGAAACTCAGGTATTTTCCAGTCCAGTTCCTTGTCTCTGCCCTTTTTGGAAGCAGATGTATTTGATCTTAAGGATCCCATCCTCTATGAGTTATATGTACTTAGAATTAGGCTTCTCAGCTTAATGTGGACTATTTATAGCATTAGGGTTTTAGTTTTTTTTGTGGGGTTTTTTGGGTGTCTTTATTGAGATATAATTCACATACCATAATTCACCTATTTATTCTCTGTTCATCAGTTTAGAGGTTTTTTGTATATTCACAGATGGAACCATCAACACAATCTAAGTGTATAACATTTTCATCATCCCTGTACCTGTTATCAGTCACTCTCCATTCCTTTCCCCACCTCACTGCCAGCTCAAGGCAACCCTATTCTGGACTTTCATTTAAATGAAATCAGACAGTATGTGGTCTTTTGTGACTGACTTCTTTCACTTAGCATGATGTTTTCAAGGTTCGTCCCTGTTATGTGTCAGTACTACATTCCTTTTTATGACTGAATAATACTCCATTGTATGGGTATACCACATTTTGTTTATCCATCTATCAAATTGATGGACATTTGGGTTGTTCCTGCTTTTAACTATTATGAATAATACTGCTATGAAGATGTACGTTCAACTTTTGTGGACATATTTTCACTTCTCTTGGGTCTATATGTAGGAGAGGAATTGCTGGGTCATATGGTAACTCTTCTGTTTAGGATTTTGAGGAACTGCCAAACTGATTTCCAAAGCAGCTGCACCATTTTACGTTCCCTCCAGCAACATTCTCTACATCCTCATCCACACTTGGTATTGTCCATCTCTTTGATTGTAACCATCCTAGTTCATATGAAGTGGTATCTCATGTGGTTTTGATTTGCATTTCTTATAATGACGTAACATTGAGCATCTTTTCTTGAGTTATTGGCCATTTGTATATCTTCTTTGGAGAAATGTCTTTGCAAATCCTTTGCCCGTTTTTTCCATTGGTTATTTAGTTTGTTTTTGAGTTGTATGAGTGCTTTATATATTCTGGCTATGAGTCCTTTTGAGACACATGATTTGAAAACATTCTCCCATTCTGTGGATTGTCTTCATTTGATGGTATCATTTACAGCACAAAAGTTTTAAATTTTGATGTAGTCCAGTTCATCTGTTTTTGTAGTGTTAGGTTTGTAATAGAATTGATTTAATATATTTTCAAGCCCTATTTTGATCCATTGAGATTTTATTTCTAGATTTAAGAGTTTGTTTTGTGAAGGTGTTCATTTAGAGACTTCTTGAGAAGAGTTTGTATGTATTTGGCCAGATTTTCCGCCCTAAAGAATTCTTCCAAATAGACAAGATGTTTCGAAGTTTTACAAGGCAGATAACTTTATGAGAGCATTTTCTTGCTGCTCCACTGCCTAAACCAATAGTTTGCAAAAGGAGTGATTTTTGTCCCTCCTTCTCCCTCCCCAGGGGTGAGGGGGGAAGGGAGACTTTTGTCAATGTCTGTAGACATTTTTGGTTGTCTGAGCTGGGCTGGGGTTGCTACTGGCATCTAGCGGCTAGAGGCCAGGGGTGCCATCTGACAAACAACAATACACAGGACAACCCCCAAAACAAAAAGCATTATCTGGCCCAAAATATCAATTGTATTGAAGTTGAGAAACCCTGACCTGAGCAGGGAAAATTTAAACCTTGAGATATTGAAAGATTTTTCCTCTATTCATGTCTTGATAATCAAATAAAGGTTGCTCATCAAATAAAAGGAGGATCTATTTGGATAGAACCCTGTGGACAGAATGGTGACAGAACTTGTGAAATTAAATCAGGGAACATTCACACACACACAAACACACACAAACACACACCCTGACAAATAAACCAACCAGGTTGATTTAGATAGATGCTAAAACAGTGATCTCCTCAGAGAATATGATAATATAAGATAAAATATAATAACAGTGATTGGCAACATCAGTCTGCTTCTGTAATTTATG
>PVKY010015590.1:0-10118 GCA_004027775.1 Bradypus variegatus | reverse complement strand
TATCATTTGTTTTTAGAATCAACATTTCTGCAAATCCAGATGATGATAAAGGCAATACAGGGACAATCTTATTAAATAGTCTCAAGTTTTCTAGGTTGATTTGCTCTAGTATTAAATATGCATTAAGTTCTAATCTCTTCCAATGAACGACACTATGAAATTATTAGGGATCACATCCAAGGGGCTTTGCTGCAATGTTTGACATTACTAACCACTGCTTTCTTTTGTGCAACCCTTTTCTCAGACTTGGGGAAATACCATGATTCTTTGAAGGAGGCAATGAGGCCTAATAACATATAAGGGATGAAAAGGAAAGTGGAGAAACCTTATTTTTTAAAGCAAGTATATCTTGTAATCTCTTTTAAGCACTGCTATCATTTATATTAACTTTTAAGAATTTATTTAGATTTATATTAATCTTAATCTGATCCTAAAGCCGTTAAGCTGAAAAAAGGTAACCTTATTCAATGGTAGGACAGGAGGGTTGCCAGGTAGAAGTGAACAATATTCTTTAGATCTTGGGAATTAATTGATATTATTGATCCAGAAGATTAAGAGTCAGTGTCATAATGGCAAACATACAGTATTTGAAGACTTGAAGCAGAGTCCAGACTTCTTATTACTTGCTCTCATGACCCTTGGCTGAGTTACTTAGTTTCTCTGGTCTCATCTTCCTCCTGTTTTAAAATATCACTGATTCTAAGAAAGAACTCACAGATAAAAAAGCGATAAAACAGTCAAATGTGATGTGTTGGGAAAACTTTCAGGTAGTGTGACATGGATGGTATAAATTCGAAATGAAATTTTTAAAACTCTCATATATTTTAGCAGGATCTTTAAGAGCAATGAAAAAGCCACTGTGACTTTTGTAAAATCAATGAATTTGGAAAATGAAAAAAATTTGTGCTGGGGCAACAATTTATTACCTAGTAGCCTGTATGAAAAATACAAAGCAACAAAGACAGCAGAGTTTAGTTACATGGACTCAAGAGAATAATATTTGCCTTTATATACTTGAGGGAAAATGAACCACAGCAAAAACAAAAAAGCATGAGGGATTCCAGTATGCAGTAGCAGCAATACTTGGTAGTTGAAAGCATGGCATTATTTTCGAAGGTAAAGAATGAAAGAAGAAAATAGTACTGTAGTTCTGCACTTAAGAAGTTTAAGATCAAACTCATAAAAGATAATTAGGTAAACTATATTTACTCTTATTTTGGAAAGAGTCTGTCACAAATATAACTCATTATTTGGTGGCACCGCCTTACCTAAAATAGATTGTTCAAATTGTGGACAATTCTTCACATTGGAAAATCAAGCATCTCGGTAGATTAGGCATTAAAAAGGTAACACACTTCACAAAAGAGGAAATCTGAATGGCTAATAAATATATGAAAAGGTCCTTAACAGCATCAGTAATCAGGGAAATGCAAGTTAGAATCACAATGGATTCTTCTACTACACATACCTCAGATTGGCAAAACTGAAAAAGATGGACAGTAGCAAGGGCTCTTGCTGGTGTGGAACAATGGGACTCAAACAGGGCTGGTGGGAGTGTAACATCTTAGAAAAGAGGTTGGCATTATCTATTCAGTTAATGATACACACAACCACTGCCAGGTATGTACCAGAGAGAAAATGATGTCAACATGTTGGAATACATATATGAAGAATGTTCACAACAGCAGTGTTCATTACAGCCCAAACTGGAAACAACCCAGATGTCCATCAACAATAGAATGGCTAAATAAATTGTGGTGCATTGCTACAATGGAACACTGTAATATGCAGCAATTAAAATGAACAAATTAAGCTAGATGCAACAATATGGATTAAAAATGATGTTGAGCAACAGCAGCATGCACAATAGCTCATATACTATGTAGTTCCATTTACATAACATTCAAAAGAAAAGGACAAAACTGAACAATATAGTTTAAGGGTGCATGCTTGTGATAAAACAATGAAGAAAAGCAAGGAAATGATTATCACAAAAGTTTCAATGGTTACCTCTACTGGGGAGTGAAGGAGTTGTGTTCAGGACAGATCACAAGGAGGGCTTTTAGGGGTACTGGCAATATTCCATTTCTTGATCTAGTTAATTGGTTACATGGGGATTTCCTTTATAATTACTCATTATACTGTGTAACTGCTTTGCATTTTTATGTATATTTCACAATAAAAATGCTAAAAGTACCTAAGGTACTAGAATATACTGTAGATGGCATTTCTAGAAATAAAAATAAAATGTGCAGATAATTTAGCTTAAGAAATCTTTGACAGTAAAAACAATGATTCAATAAGAGTTCCCTTTCAACTGTAGGAGAACCCTATACAAATGTCCCTTTGTTATGTTTTAACAATATGCAGATCTTTATGACAAACAAACTGAAAAACCAAGGAAAGAACTGTTGCCTAAAACTTCAGAATTTTGCAATTTTGAATTAACTATCTCCTCTACATTAATAAGCAATACAAGGAACTCAAGTGATGCAGACCAAGTTGGAAATGCATGAACTTCCTCCTCTCCAGTCACCAGTTCCAGCTGTTTCCTCCCGTTATCATGCTGGGTTTGTGAGGTGTGTGGATCTTGCCCAATAAGCTTAGTGAAGCTGTTACTTCCTAAGTAGGTGACTCAGGGTTCTCCTGAGTGCCATTCTATCTCTCAGTACTTAGGTATTAACGTGGAACATCTGATAATGGAAACAGATCAAGCTGCTGAAAAACCACAGGAGGTACTGGAGGCATCCTCTACTGGGTTGCAGTGCTCTGATGTTTGCACTCTTTTCATCTAAAGTCCACAGAGCTTAAAATCTAAGGTTCTCAGCTTCCCCCAAACACCCTAAACCTGTGTGTTTTACTCCTTCACTTTCTACCATCCATCCATAGAAAAATGGGAAGGGCAAAAACAAAAAAAGATTTATTTTGTAGCCATTTGGGACCATCACTAGGTGGTCTGATTCCCTGAGTCTCATTTGGAAGGATACAGCAGAGGATTGGTCATGTAAAGATAGTCAAATCAAATGAAGGGTAACTTAAGCAGGGCAGGGTGTTTAACCTGGCTCTTAAGACTTAGGGTCAAGGGAAGGAGGTCAGGTGCTACTTCTGCACAATTTCTCCACCCTTCCCTCTTTTCTGCAGCATTTTAAAAAATTTTAAATTCAGTTTTATTGAGATATAGTCACATACAATTATCCACAGTTATCAACTGTTCACAGTACCATCACATAGTTGCACATTTATCACCCTAAGCAATTTTTGAACATTTTCCTTATTCCAAAAAGAAAATAAGAATAAAAATAAAAGTAAAAAAGAACACCCAAAGCATTCCATCTCTCCCATCCCACCCTATTTTTCATTTAGTTTTTGTCCCCATTTTTCTACTCATCTGTCCATGCACTGGATAAAGGGAGTAAGAGCCACAAGGTTTTCACAATCACATGGTCACATGAAGTAAGCTACATAGTTATACAATCGTCTTCAAGAATCAAGGCTACTGGGCTGCATTTCCACTGTTTCAGGTATTTCCTTCTGGCTATTCTACTACACTAAAAACTAAACAGGGATATCTATATAGCACATAAAAAAGCCCTCCAGAGTGACCTCTCGACTCCAGTTGAGATCTCGCGCCACTGAAACTTTTTATTTCATTTTGTGTCCGCCTTTTGGTCAAGATGACTTTTCTCAATCCCACAATGCAAGTCCAGGCTCATCCCCGGGGGTCATGTCTCGTGTTGCCAGGGAGATTTACACCCCTGGGAGTCATGTCCCACATGGGGGGGGGGCAGTGAGTTCACCTGCTGAGTAGGTTTAGAGAGAGAGAGGGCCACATCTCAACAACAAAGACGTTCTTTGGGGGAGACTCTTAAGCACAATTATAAATAGGCTTAGCCTCTCCTTTCTGCAGCATTTTAATAAAAACCAAAACCAAAACCTAGCCCTTGGTTTTACCAAGTTAGAAGTTTGCATATGGTGCTGGCAGTAGTGGCAGAAAGCCCAAGTTTCCAAATCTGCCTGCAATGCCCTTGCTCCTGTCCCTCTAGTTGGAATGATTTTCATTACTGCTGCTTTCAGAGGAGGTAGGGTGTGTGAGGTCTGGCAACAGAACTGTGGAATCTGCTTCCTTTCATCATTGCTGCTTTTATCTTATTCTCACAATATTCACCAGGACAGGTTCAAGACAGATTTCTGAGGTTTCTAGTTCTTTTGTATTAAATTTTTCCCCTAGAGAACGACCTTTTAAGAATTATTGCTTGAATTTACTTTCCAGAATAATATCTGTAGGAAAAGTAATAATATTTACTTCAGAGAGGAAATAGCCTTTCAGTCAGATGTGAAAAGCAGGCCAAAATTCCTTGAAGAGGGTAATGGACACTGAATAACAACTAAGACCATGTGAAGAAGTTCTTTCCAAAGCTCCAAACCATAAGCAAGAATGATTCCTAACAGTGAGGCACTGCTAAATTCTCCCCTTTGAAAAACAGTCAAAAATTCTTCTACGATTTCCCGAAGGATGGTTCCTTTCCAATTCTCCTCCCTGTCACACCGCCCCACGCAACAATCTCCAGGAACATGCCTCTTTTCCACCCCACCCCCTATCTCCTCCTCGCCCCTCCCCTACCGTCCTCCTCTGCAATTTTGCAAAGACGCAGGTAGTAACTCTGTACTCAAGCCGCAGCACACTTCCTTTCATGGAGGGAAGAAGGTGCATTACAACTTTTATCTTCCTGCATTGCAGATTACAAAGCTCTTGCACTTCTATCATCTCCTCCGAGCTTCTTGAGTGCCATGGGAGGTGGGCATTCATTCATTCACCAAATTTGCTCCTCTCCACCACACGCTATTGGCTCTGGGTCTCACCCCACACTGCAGGAAGGGTGGGGCGCTTTCTCTCCGAAGCAGATGCAGCGGATTAGGCGGCAACTTCTCGCTGGGTCCGGCTTGTTGAGGGTCCGTTTGGGGTCAAATGCCTCACCTTTGGATGGTGCGTGCACGAGTGTGGCCGCGCGGCCTGGATCTCCTCCTTGCTCCTAAAGGAGCAGTCACCACTTGCCCTGAAGAAAACCGCTACAGAACAAGTTCTTTCCGCGGCCCTAGGGTCAGGGATAAGATCAGGCGGTAGCCTAGGTTCGACTCGGCTCCTCCCCTTCCTCTCTTCAGTTCTGACGCGGTCGCAGAGGCGGCAGAGGCGGCGAGTCCCGCGGCTGCGGGCGCACCCACCCGTTCACGGATCCCCGACTTCCTCTTCCCTTTGACCGTCATCAAAGCGCGCCAGAGTTACTCAGGGCGGGGTGGGTGGGAAGGGAAAAAAAAGGCTAGCGGTGGAAGCCTCAGAGCGGAAAGGGGGGAGGAGAGCGGTTGCTAGGTGACTTGCGTCATCGGTGCGCGCCGCTTTCCTCCCGCCCCTCTCTGTGGAGTGAGGCGAGAGCCCCGCACAGAGCGAGCGAGACAGCGAGCAGCGCTCCGGGCGCTACTACCATTGGTTCTGAGAGAGTGAGAGCGAGGAAGCATCCGAGAAACTCAGCTTCCGTGCACTGGCCGCCACCGAGACCTCCGCCCTAACCTGGGCCAGCGAGAGCCGCGGCCGCCCCTCTTCTCCCCCCCTCACCTTCTCGGCCGGCAGCAGCAACTGTACACGCCAGAGCCGGAGCCGGAGCCGGCGGCTGGGGGGCAGGGAGGCGGCTACGGTGGGCCGGGGCTAGGCAGCTACTCCGCGGTGAGAGGACGCTGAGGAGGGTCCGGAGCTTTCTGCCTCGTCCCGGGGCGCGGGGCGAGGGACCTCCAAGGTGTAGGGAGGGGGTCCCAGCCACAGCGACACATGCGGGAGCCAGGAACGGGGGCGGCGCCGAGCGGAGCCGGCCAAGTCCCCCACCTCGCCGCCGCCTCGGCCACCCGCCCGGGGCCGTAGCATCTCGCCCTGGAATATATGAGCCGGGACCCCAAGCTCAGCAGCCACCCCCCAATCGGGGGGTCGGGGACTCCGATGTGAAGAGGCGGCCCGGGTGGCGGGGAGAGAAGGACCGGCACCGCGGTCCCTTCCTTGCCCCCCCTCCCCCACCCCCCTCGGGGGTCTTCTCCTTTGGCCAGTCGCCGGCCCCCCGGCTCCTCGGTAGGGCTCCGGGAGGAGTTCTCAGTGCCCCCTCCCCCGCCCCAGCCCGAGGGCGGCGGGGTCGGGGGGGATCCGGGGGGCCGGCCGCAGCCTCCGCCCAGAGGAAACTTTATAAAAACAAAATCCGGAGCCTTCCAAACGTGACTGTCCCGGGTAAAGTGGCCCTGGAAGGGCAGAAGCCACAGCCTGAAGAGACCCAGGAAGAGTGAAAAAGGAGGTAAGGGGCTGCTACCTCCTTTCCACCGGCGGCACGGAAGAGACCAGGGTGGCCACCTGGTTTAGCGACACTAGCACCGCTTCTTCCTCAGTAACGCGCCGGAGCTTTCCGCAGCCGCCGCCTCAGTCCGAAGGAGGAAGGGAACCAACCCACTTTCTCAGCGCCACGGTCATTACGCTTCGCTCCTAAAGTGTGAGTGGCCCCGGGAAGGGAAATTGGGTTAGAAGGTAGAAGGATGCCCATGCTTCCTCTTAGAGTTTTGCTGATGTTTCCCAGGAGTGTTGGGAGTGTATAGATGAGACAGTGTACCTTTATTCCTCACGGAGGGGAGAAGTATTAGGTAGTCCTATGTCTTAGCGTTTTATGTGTGTAATACAAGTTTACAGATTTCTCTTAGAGGAATTCTGTCTTTCTCCAGAGTGGATACTTAAACCTTTTGGGCCCAAAATTGGCAAAAGGAAGTTAAGGAAACCAGAGCATATGTGCACACAAAGGATATCTCTGTAATATTCTTTTTTCCTGGTACACCGAGTGTGAAACAGCGCTGTAGTTTGTTTCTGGGGAACTCGCATATTGATTCCCAAGTTGGAACCACTTACCTTATGAATCCCTGAAAGTAAAATTCCTTTCATTTTTTGCAGTCTTCCTTGAGAGATTTCTATTTTAGTAACTATTGGTACAGGATTTTTTTTACCTTCTCATTTCCTTGGTTCAATTCCAGTGTGTCAGGAGGACACGAACAGATTTCAGTTAACCAGAAAATTCTGAATTTTTATGAATCACAGCTTATTCGGGGAGAGCAGTTAGTACTTTAACCAGTTTATAAAAGTTGCTACATTGTTTTCCTTCACACAAATGCTTTTTTCTTGAGAAGCATACGTCCTAAATGATAGCACTTTTAAATTTGGCAGATTGGCTTGAGGCTTTGTTTATTTGAATTATCTTCACTTCTCTATTAATTTAAGAGACTATTTAATTCTTTTCAAGAAATTTTTTCTTTCTTTTTAAAGTTGAAATTTATAAGCACTTTCAGGTATCCGTTCAGAGAGCCAAATTAGAGATACAGGAAAGTAATTTACATTTCGTATGTTTATGCAGATCTTAAGGGTTAAACATAGAGTGAAATTTTATGTAACAGAACATAGGTAAATACAATACCAAGAATTATATGGTCCATCCAAACACCTGTGTGGACTCTCTGTGTCTCCCTAAAGCCACTGCTGAGAGATGATTTGTGGGAATGGATGTAAACCTGGGGTTAATCTATCCTGAGTTCTCCGTTGAGGATATTAAGTTTATTTAAAGCTATCAAAGTTAATATTGTTTTGATCCTACACTTTTTCTTTTTTGAAGTAAAGAGTTCTCATTCTATCTCCTTAAAGTTCTAAGACATTTGCAGACTTTGTGTTTTGAGAAAGGGAAGAATAAGCCTGAGTTCATCTTTTCCTGGTATTATAGATTTTGATTGTTCCTCCTTACCATCATCTCCCAACTTTTTTTTTTCCTTAGATACCTTGTTCTTGTTATATGCTTTTGTAGGGAACCTTAACTTCTATCTTTTTAAAATGGGTACTGACATGAAAATATCGAGCAGTAGCTGTAATGTTATATTTGGGATCAGAAAAAAACAAATGTCTCTGGAATCTGTTCTTATCGTGTGACCTTTAGGAAGTCAGGTATTCCATGTTTCACAGAGATATGAGATGGGGATCTGGTCTTGCATAGGGCGTTTTTTGGGGTTGGGGTTGGAGGACAAACCAGCAAACTGTAGTACTTCAGGGTCTACTTTTTATTGCTTTGAATATAGATTGGTTAAATATCATGGTAATGATATTTTGTTGCGTATTTGGGCAGCAAAGAAAAGACAAAGTAGTTGGGGTCTCTGCCTTTGAGATGCTTTTACTTATGGGTGGTGGAGGCAATCAAACACAAATTGCACAATATTGTAGGAAAGGGGGAATGGACCAAAATTTACCTAAGACCGCGCTATATATCAGATACTGTGTTTGGTACCTTATAGATGTGAATGTATTTGTACATCTTTCATTAGGGAAATGTTAGTCCTGGATTATACAGAATTAATTGGTGTGTCTCAGCCAAATCTGGGAATGTATCTTCTGGGAAGTAAGTTTTGAAAAGTAAAGAGCAGGTGGAGACAAAATGTTTAAATACGACATCTGGAATTGGTGAGTTGAGGTATGAGGGACAGATGTAATTAGGAAGTTTTAGCTTCATGGGATGGCAGAGGGTGGTTGTTGAGTAGGGTTAGGGCTAGTTTGGGTTTGGGCAGATACATGGTTACGGCCCAAAGAAGCAATTGGGAACAATGTTTCTACCAAAGAAGCAATTGGGAACAATGTTCCTAAGAGTATAGTTTCCAATGATTGGGGAGAAGTTACATTTTAGGCCAAGAGGTATTATGTCTGGATTAGATTTTTGATTTTGTAGGGAACATTTTTTTACCATGGTTCTTGGGGAGCTTTGCAGAAGGTGTGAAAAAGAGCACTGAAAGATGCTTCCAATATTTCAGTATAGTGCTAGTGGCTTTTCATAAAAAAAGAATTTGAAAGTAGGCCAACAGGCTTTGTACATTAAATTTTGGGGTGAAAGTTGGATAGTGATGTAATCACATGACAGCAGAATAGTGAAACTAACAAGTGATATAAAGAAAATATAGAGTTGGGAGTCATTTTCAAAGTATTTGGTTTTCCAAGAGTGCTGATGAGTGTGAAGAGCTGGAAGATGGCTAAAGTACTTTGGGGAAAAAAATCTGTGTTAAGGTAAGCAAAGATATAGGAAGACTTTCTCTAAAATAGATATTTTAGTAGTGGATAGTGTTTTAGAGTTGAAGTTGAAAAGTGGGAGCAGTCTTTAATCATGGCTACCAGTGTAGTCTATGGCATATGAGTCTGTAATTTTGAAAGATTCTTTTCCTAGAGTATATAGGTCTCTTGAGATAAAGTCCAGGAGAGTAGATTGAATTTCATTGTTAAGGAACTTATAAATAAAAGGACAAATTTGTTTTCACAAATTCATGTTGTTGAAGTTTGCCCTGAATTATTATTATCCTAAGTTTGGTCTTAATATGATGAAGTGGGACTAAAAATAGCTGGCAGAGAAGGCTGCTTCCCCGGCTTGCAGTTGGTGTGAGTCTTTGTGTGCCATACAATGGAAGGGATATCCCCGTGTTGGCCCAGTGGTACAGCAAATGCTTTTTTAAAAAAAAAAAAATTAAGCCTTTATTAAAAAACAAAAAACTACTAACTTGGTACTTTAAAGAAGTTACATTTTTGAAGCATCAGACACTGGAAAATTCTCTTGTAGTAAAACTTTGCACCTCATGTGGCCAGCATTTAGTTTTGACTCTAACAAGGATTAATGATTGTGAGGTAGGGAAAATTTATCTACACTTATTATTTGTGTTCTTTAGTTCAAATTCAGCACTTTCGTAGTAGCATCTTTGGTCTCTTCCTAAGAGTTATTTTTCAAATGGCAGGACCATCTGGGGAAGAGATATTTAGAGATATATCTCAGGTGATTCCGGTGAGGGTACAAGAGCTGGGCTATATGCTATGGGGTTGCCTTCTCCCTTCACCCTCTATTTTCCACTAACATTTTTTTATGCAGGTGAAAACATGTTTAAATGTTCTTAAAGGGCAGCCTTTTGGGTTAATATGATTTACTAATGAAGTAAGGAGAGATAACCTCTTGTGCTTTGCCTTGGCACCTTTGGTATTGATATGGAATGATTAGAGAGCCTCGAGGGTATTTGCTCTATTTTAGTACTAATTG
>PVKY010015589.1:0-10097 GCA_004027775.1 Bradypus variegatus | reverse complement strand
TCTAGCCAAAGGACCAAAAAAGGAGCAAGCTAGTAAGAGAGAAATATTTAGACAATAACCGTTCTAGTCCAGCCAAACACCACAGAAAAAAAACATGGCCCTACCCACACCAACAAAGGCCAAGTGGGGAGCTTAGATTTCTACCCTTGCAAGGCTGAAATGACGTGCCCCAACACCTCCGCTGGAGGGGTTCACAGAAGGTGAAGTAGGAGCTGAGAATTTCACCCATGCCAGGATGAGGCCTCCCCACTTCCCCATGGTATCACTGGCTCCTCTGAAGACCACACGAGAAGCTAGACTTAAATGCCCATTTGGCAGTAACAAGGTTGGGATGGTGTCAGGGGACACCCCGTGGAGAGTCAGGACTTTCACCATGGCCCCGAGGTAAGGCCACCCCCTCACCTGGGCTGTCAGTGGAGATCACAGGTGGAGCCATATTTCCCACCAGGGCCCATCAGGGGAAAGGAGCACCCCCACCCCAGGTGTCAATGCAAGCCAAGTAGGGCACCCTGATTTCTACCTCTCTCTAGCAGTAATGAGGTGGCACACACACCCTTTGCCTGATAGTGTTATCAGAAAAAAAAGAAAAACAATTAAAACAGTTTAAATTACATTCAGTCTCCTAACATAATATGAAAATATCCAGGGTTGAATAAAAAATCATTTGTCATAGCAAGAACCAGGAAGATCTCAAACTGAAAAAAAAAGATAATCAATAGATGTTAGCGTTATTTGGCAAAAATTGTAAAGCAGTTGTGATAAAAATGCTTCAACAAGCAATTACGAACATGCTTAAAACAAATGAAAAAAAATAAAAGAAAGCCTCAGCAAAGAAATAGCAAATAAATAGAAGATATAAAGAATAACCAGATGAAAAATATTAGAACTGAAAAATACAATAACTGAAATTAAAAGCTTAGTGCATAGAGTTGACAGCAAAATGGAGGGTACAAAGGAAAGAATCAGTGAACTGAAAAACAGAATGATAGAAATGACAATCTGAACAAAACAGAGAAAACAGAATTAAAAAAAGTAAATAAGCAGAGCCTCAGAGACATGCATGGCTATATCAGAATATCTAGCATTAATATCATCTGAGTACCAGAAAGAAAGGAAAAAGGAAATGAGGCTGAAAAAGCACTCAGAGATACAATGGCCAAAAACTTCCCAAATTTGTCAAGAGAATTGAGAAGCTGAGCAAAGCTGCAACCCAGTAACCTTGACTCTTCAAGACGTATGTACAGCAGTGTAGCTTACAAGGAGTGACAGTGTGAATGGGAAAGCCTTGTGGATCACACCCCCCTTTACCCAGTATATGGATGGATGAGTGGAAAAGTGGGGACAAAGGACTAAAGGAGGGGTAGGGCGGGAGTGGGGGGACAACGTGGGTGTTCTTTTTTACTCTTATTTTTTCCTATTCTTACCGTAACTTTTTTGGGTACAAGGAAAATGTTCAAAAAAATAGATAGGGGTGAGGAATGAACAACTATATGACAGTACTGTGAACAACTGATTGTACACTTTGGATGACTGTATGGTATGTGAATATATCTCAATAAAATTGAAGATACATATATATATCTTCAATTTTAATCAAAGATATATATATATCGCTTCAATTTTATATATATATCTTTATATATATATCGATTTTATATATATAAAATCTTCAATTTTATATATATAAACTTATATTTATATAAAGAAGAAGCTGAGCAAACTCCAAACAGGATAAGCCCAAAGCAATCCACACCAAAACATCATAATTTGCTTCTGAAAACTAGAGACAATTAAAAACATCTTGAAAGCAGCCATAAAAAAATTGACAATTTACCCATAGGGACAGAAATGATGGTGGTCAGAAGGAAGTAGAACAAATATTTCAAATGCTAAAAAGAAAACAACTCTGAAGCCCAAATCCTATAACCAGAAAAAATATCTTTCAAAAAAAAGAAGAAGAAGAAAATCAAGACATTTAAAGATGAAGGAAAACTAAGAGAATTTCTCACCAGCAGAGCTACCCTAAGAGAATAGCTAAACAAAGTTCTCTAAACCGAAAGGAATAATAAAATAAGGAAACTTGGAACAATAGAAAGAAAGAACACAGCAAGAGCAAAAATATGGGTAAACAGACTTTCCTTCTCCTCTTAAGTTTTCCAAATTCTATTTGACAATTGAAGCAAAAATTATAACACCATCTGATTTGGTGTTCAAGATATGCAGAGGAAATATTTAAGACAATTATATTACAGATGGGGAGATTAAGGAGATGTAAAGGGAGGCAAAGTTTCTATACCTCATTTACAGTGGTAAAATGATGATACAAATAGATTGATGAGTTCTGTACATATAAGGTAATCAAACTAGAAATCAACAAACGAAAGATAATAGGAAAATCTCCACACATTTAGAAACCAAACAACACAATTCTAAATAATCCTCAAATAAAGAGGAAGTCTCGAGGGAAATTAAAAAATATATTGAACTGAGTGAAAATGAAAATACAACATATTGTTTATGGGACACAGCTAAAGCAGTGCTTACAGGGAAATTTATATCACAAAATATATACACTAACAAATCTCAAATCAATAATTTAAGCTCCCACCTCAAGAACAAGGAGAGCAAACTAAACCCAAAGTAAACAGAAAGAATGATATAATAAAAATAAGAACGGAAAGCAATGAAATTGTAAACAAAAACAATAGAGAAAATCAATGAAATAAAGAGCTGGTTCTTTGAAGAGATCAATAAAATTGACAAACTTCTAGGAAGACTGACAAAGAAAAAAAGAAAAGACACAAATCACAAATATCAGGAATGAAACAGCAGATATCACTACAGACCCTGTTAACATCAAAATGATGATAAAGACTCTAAAGTTAACTAAAGCAAAACACATATAAAGAATCTTCTAATAGCCTCAAGAAGATACAAAATGATACTGAATCAAGAAAAAGTTCCAAAACAGGAAAAATATGCTATGAAAAGGAATAATCAAAGGAATAAAAAGGGCTCTTAGATATTAAAAATGTAATTGCTGAAATAAAAAGTTCAACAGAAGAGTTGGAAGACTGAAGCAATTTCCCAGAATGTTAAATAAAAACCATAGTGATAGAAAATATATATTAAAAGAAAAGATGCATAGAGCATCAACCCAAAAGTTACAATATCTAACTATAAGAATTCCAGAGAGAGAAAACAGAGAGAAGAAAATTAAGAAAGAAATAATAGAATATCACAATGCTGAGGAAGGACATAAATCAACAATTAGGAAGAGCCCACCACCTGTCAAGCACAATGAATGTGTCAAAACAAAATGATAATAAATACTGTAAATAACTCTACATATAAATTTGGCAACTTATATAGGAAACGGACAAATTCCTCAAAAGACACAAACTACCACACTTATCCAGTAAGAAACAGATTATTTGAAGAGCCCTACAGTAATTAAGGAAATTGAGTTCATCATTTAAAAGCTCTACCAAAACAAATCCCCATGCCCCTACGGTTACACTGGACAATTCTACCATATGCTTAAAGAATTAACACCAATGCTACACAGTCTCTTCAGAAAATAGAAAAGGGAGCACTTCCCAATTTACTTTTTGAATCTAGTATTATCCTGATACCAAAATCCAACAAAAACAGTACAAAAGAATTAAACTACAGACCCAGATCCCTCATGAATATACATGGAAAAATCCCTAACAAAGTATTTAGCAAACTGGAAAAAAAAATTGTACATCATGACCAAGTGGGGCAGATAGTGAGTGGCAATTCCTCTAGAATATCCCACAACAGGGTTGGGCATCTCGCCTGCCTTTGTCGCCACTGGCTGTGCTGTCTCTGGTTATGTAGCATCCAAGCCTGGTTTCTAGCCCTCCTGGAGATTGTGTTTAGCTTCCTAAGATCCTGTAATCAATCTCTCTGCTTAAGCGAGTTAGAGTGAGCTCCATTGTCCCCTCTTTTGACTGGGAGCCCAAGAGGCTGAGAGTTTGCACAGCTTCTCCTTGCCTCCTTGGAGTGTGGCACTGAGCAGAATGTTTAACAGCGTTGCCATGGGGCCTGGAGCAGAAGCTGATGGACAGAGATGAGTTGCTCTGCCAAGCCCTGGGTTCAAGAGGAGCCCAGGTAGGATTCTTTCCCCACCATGACCCAAGAAGTGTACTGAGAAGAGTGAAAAGTGTGTGCAGAAAAGGAGTTGTGGGGCAAGCGGAGGCTGCCCCAGGGGAAGACCTGGGACGCAGAGACCACAGGAAGCCTGGCTGAGGTGCCCAGAAGCTTTAATGAGCCCAAGCGCCTTGTCCCCGCTTTGTCCCTCCCTCCCCACTCTCCATCCCCCTCAGTTCTAGGCAGGTCCAGCCTGCCCCAGCCTCTGCGGCTCCTCAGCTGTGGTGTTAATCTTTCTGTTCCCTCAGCCGTTCCAGCCGCCTCCGCAGGTCTGGGGGCACCTTGGCCCCGGCTGCCAGCAGCTCTCGCAGTCTTTGCTTGGGAGTCTTGGTGAGGTGGAAGTTGCAAGGGATGGGGCCCTCTTCGAAGGGGACCCGGCAACTCCGTGTCGCCGTGTGGTAGCCCTCGGCACTGGCGCGCACCACATAGTCCCCTGGGGTCAGCAGCCTCCAGTAATCCCCACCCCACGCTGAGGAGAGTGAAGGGCACAATCAGCACCCAGCGGGCCTCGGCTCCCAGCCCAGCCTAAAGCCAGCTGGTGCATACACGCACACACGCGCACACACACACACACCTGTTGTTACGTCATGGTTAATCCCATCCACGGCAATGACAGCATCAGCGATCCCAAGCTCCGTGTCCTTGTCCCGCACAACTCCCGCAATGCCCATGCGCACCTGTGGGGGGTGGAGGGAAGGTTCTCAGAACCCTCTTCCCTCCCACCTGAGACTGTGTGACCTTCTGTGAAGGCTCTGCCTCTGCTTCCCTAGAACCCTGGTAAAGGCGGTACGTCCACTGTGTTCCTAGGTGACAATGCTTCTGGCAAAAATGTCTCCTTATTGAGAAACTGCCTCTGGACTGGGAGAACTGTAAACACCTGGTAGGATGGCACGTCTTTAAGCTGCCCCATATTCGGTAATGCTTCTTACTGGGCTTGCTCTTGTAGAAGCCTCGGAAGCTATAACCACAGAACCATTACAAGAGTAATGGGCTCCTGCCTGTGGACCAGGCAGCTTCTGTGCCAGGGAAGTTCCTGCACCCGCCTGATGGGCGTCATTTTGGAGACTAGCTCTGAGACGGCTCCATGGACCACTGCACCGACTGCTGCGGGGACGACTCCCACTGCAGGAGCAGGTCTGATGCCACCCCACTGGCACACGGTGCTTCCCATCCTACCTCCTTCTAGGTCAACCTGATGCCAAGGGTGGCCTCTGGCACCTTGTGCGCCTAAGCGTTCAGCTGGATCTTAGAAGACCCCCTGGTGGGAGCAGCAACCTAAATGGGGCGCTGACAGGTGGGGAGTGACTCGGGTGGGCTGAGGAGCTGGGGGTGCAGACCCAACCTGTTCCAGGTAGGTAAGGAGGGCATCTTTGTTGTTCTCCCACTCCTGGGGCAGCTCGTTCTCATGGGGGAACTTGTCACAGGACAGCTCCACGGTGACCTCAAAGCAGTTGGTGTGCAAGTAGCTGAAGTCATTCATGCCTGGGGAGACCACAGACATGGGGGGCCTCAGGAGGCAGGAGAGCAGCCCCACCCTCCTGGGACTGACCCCATTGGCCTATGTAACAGCCCATTGTCTTCTTGGGGGAGGGGAAGGGGCTAACTCCACCCCTGGGGCACATACTCCCAGGGACCGTGTGCCAGTCAGCCCCGTTGATGACGTTGCCATGCAAGGAGAAGTCTTGGTTATGGCAGGGTCGGCGATCTGTGTCCTGCATGGCCCGATTAGTGCCAGCGTAGACGGTGCTGAGCCAGCGAAACACGGAGTCGTCGGGTGTGGGCGTGAGCTCGCGGGCAGCCCATGGAGTCCGAGTCATGTCGAACGGGTAGGACACCACAAGCTCACCCCCGTGGAGGTTGGCACTCAGCACAAAGGGGATCCGCTCCATCCACTTGATCACCGCCCGTGTTTCGGGAGCCACCTAGACAGGCAGGTCAGGAGGGACAGGAGACAGAGATAAGGGCCCCCAGGGGAGGCCTCCAATACCGCCCCCAGAATACTCACGGTGGCATTGGGCAGGGTGTAGTAGGTGGGCAGTGGCAGGTGATGGTTGGGGACGGTGTGAGGCACCAGGCCATCCTCCTCCGCCTCCCACAGTGGTGTGTTGAGGTCAGCAAAATTGTGGTTAAGGTCAATGCCCTGCTGGTTCCAGCGGCCCTCCGCCCAGCCCACCAGCTCCGAGCCCTGCCAGGGAAGAGGATGGGTCACGCCGGGTAGGTCACGGATGCCAGGGCAGAAGGGGCAGTGGCCCTCGTGCCAGGTGGCCTACCCGGCGGTAGGCGGTCTCATAGCCATCAGGGTTCATGGAAGGCAGCAGGTGGATGCGTGTCTCCGAGAGCAGCCGGGTCACCCGGGGGTCCCCTCGCAGGAACTCGTGGCACAAGAACTGCATCAGGAGCAGAAGCAACTCCCGCCCCAGGGCCTCGTTCCCATGCATGCCGGCCACATAGCGCACCTCGGGCTCTCCTGGGAGACACAGCAGCTGGCTCGCACTCAGGACCCCTGCCCCGTGCCCACCTCTCTCCACCCCACCTGTAAGTACCCAGCTCGTGCTCCCCGGGCTGGTCTGACATTTCCATCACATACAGCTTCAGGCCCTGGTGGCTCTTCCCGATGCTGTAGACGCGGGTGATGTTGGGGCACTGCTCGTTCACCTCCTTCATCAGCTGAGGCCAGGGTGTAGCAGACCCAGGGGTCAGGCCATGGGTGGCCATGGAAGGATTTAGGAAAGTCAGTGGTGGCCCGTACCAATGGGACATCACGGGACGGGAGCAGCAGTAGCCCCAGAAGGAGGGGTGAGAACGGGGCAGGGGAGAGGGGTTGTAACAAGTGAACTGGGCAGAGGGAAGCGTGGGACAGCGGGCGACCATGGGGGAGGTCACAGCAAGGCATGCCCTCTGGGAGGGGCCGGAGGTAGGCAGGCCCTCCCTCCTGGGCCACAAGGTTACAGCTGACCTTCCTCATGGCTTTATAATCATGATGCCGAAAGTCCAGCTGATCAGAAGATCCTGGCAGAGGGGCCTCAGGGAATAGGCCGTTAGGATCTGGTGGTGGGTGAGTTCATGGTAAAGGATGAGTTCACGATGGAGGGTAAAACCTGCAGCTAGGCCCTGCCCACCGAGGCCTTGCCCGATTGCCCACCTGAGACCGGGCAGGCCAGGATCTCTGCCCGGAGGCAAGACGATCCTCCCTGAAGCCATGTCTGGGGCAGCAGGCGAATGAAGCGAGCCACCTGGGGCTCCGGCAGGAGGTTCAGCACCGGAGTTTCTGGATCTGAATTGGCAGGAAATACCTGGGGACATCCAGGGAAGGAGCTCAGGTCTCCAAGCTCACCATCTCACCCGCCCTGGTGGGTCAGGCTGAAGACTAGCTTTCTAACCAGAAAAACCCACAGCCCCCTGCCCGCAGCCCTGTGGCCAGGCAGCCCTACACGGCGATGCTTTGTGTCTTGGTCACAGCTGATCACATCAATATGGCCATGAGCCTCAGGGGCAGCCAATCCTAAAGGTGGCCAGGACCCCACACCATTGCCTGGTGGGAGAAGGTGGGGAAGTCAGAAGCATGAGGAAGCCAAGGAGTGAAGCAAAGACCAGCAGCCCATCTCCTGAAGGGGCATGCCAGCAGGAAGCTGTGGCACAAAGCTGTACCAACCACATGGCAGATATATCTGGGAAGGCTGCTGGGTGCCATCTATCCTGACAACAGCACTCTTTATCCTGGGTTGCCTGAGCAGACATCTCTTCTTTGTCCTCAGAGGAGTCCTAGACCAGTTCAGCACTCTACGGTGGGCTGGGTACCCAACTCCCGGCACAGAGAGTTCCAGCTGCTGCAGCCCACTCACCGCATCCATCCCACTGCTGCGGTTCCTACTCCCCCACCAGCTCCGGCTGTCGTTGCTGAACTGGACCTTGTAGGATGTGACCCAGTCATACCTGGCAGGAGAGTTGGGTGTGATCACTGGTGCCCCCCCAGGGTTCCCATCCCCCAGCTCTCCAATGCCTCACCTCCAGACAGAGTTCCTGCCCTGTGTGATGACCCCCGAGAAGCGGGTGGGGTGCCCGGCATCCACCTGCAGCCAGGGCTCAGCATCCTGCTGCTCAGCACACCAGGCCCCGTCATATAGGTCACCGTCCTCCAGGCCTGACTGTGGGCACAGGACGTGGCGATCAGACCTGGGTGAGGTGGGCCAGGGCAAGGAGGGGGCAGGAGAGAAGGCCCCAGGGTCACCTTGCCTAACCCTGAGACAGGGGCCCTGAGCAAGTGTTGCTGACCTGGATGTTGAGCCGTCCTCGGTGTGGTCCAAGACCAAAGGACTGGCTGCTGGACGCCTCAAGCTGGTTATCTGAAACTCGCAGGGACTCCAGGCCCAAAGGGGGACAGTCTGGAGCAGGGACAAAGCAGTGAGATGGGACCAGGAAGAGGGTGGTCAGAGCAGGTGAGACGCTGAGCCTAGGCTTGCCCATGCGCAGGGCAGGAAAGGGGGCCTGCCTATGCCCACGAGGCCAAGGGCTATGTGTGGGGGTGCCCCAGGGGCTGCACATCTGGGCAGGACCCCTGGAGGGGCAATACCTGGCTCTTGCTTGTCGGGAAGGTCAAGGGCCCCTGCAGGGCTGGTGGGCACCGGGGAGCTGGTGGTCACTGAGAGACGGGGGTGAGTTAGTTTCTTTCGCTTCCTCATGACGACCTTTTTCTTTTTGACAACACGAATTCGGACATTCTGTTTTGCTGTCCCTGGGGACCAGGAAGGCACTACATGGGAGCAAGGGAAATGGCTAGAGAACTCAGATGGAGAGTTCTGCCAGCCCAAAAAGCATGCAAACCCATAGCAGGCCTCACAGCGGGTATCTGAGGGGCTGAACAAGGCATACAAAGCCTGCACTCGGACTCCAACCTGCCTCTCCAGACACTTCCTTGGCTCCTTCCCCCGCCCCGTCTCCTACCTAACATGACTGCCGGCTTGGCCAGCCTCACTTCTGAACTCTCCAATGGAGAGTCATACCCAGCCACCAGGAACTGCTCATTTGCTCCAAAGAGCTGAGTTTGTTTCTTTCCCTCTGGGCCTTTGCATGGGCTGTTCCCTCCTCTGTAATACCATTTATCCTCTGACTCTATTGCCCAATTCCCACTCTATCTTCACATTTCAGCCCAGATGCCTTCTGGGGCGCCTTCCCTATCTCCAGACTCAGTCCCAGGCTCTACAGTCTCTGTTGCATCTGCCCTCTGGGATAAAAGGTCCTGTCTTCAAATCTGTCTGCTTGGATGCTCAGTCTTTCTAGGGCTGACCCTGGGTCCTGCTTACCCCTCAGCACAGGGTGTGGCCCCGGACAGGAGCCACCAGCTCTCCACCCAACCTCCACAGCTGTCTCTGGAACATGACACACATTTTTGTGCCTGGTGCCCCTGTGCCTTTGCACACGCAGTCTCCTCCTCCTTGGCTGTTGGCTCTCTTTGGCGCTTCCTGATTCGGAGATACTGACCCTATAGGACCTAGTTCCACTTGCCTCCTCTGAGAAACCCTCCTTGACTGCCACCACCTGTGTTCTTCCACTATGTTCCCACATCTGAAAAGCTGTGTTGTCATGTAGCCTGCCTCTCGCCTTCCCCAGAAGCCTCAGCAAAGAGTCTACTTTGCTCTCCCTCCCTTTCTCTTGTTCTCTCTCTCAACCGTGGCCCTCGCCCTTGGATCTCTCCCAAAGTCTTCCTCTGCGCCTGTGAAGTCTCCGTGCTTTTGTGTACCTCTCACCTTCCCGCTCCCGGCTCTGGGCCTCAGTTTCCTCATCTGTAAAAAGGGAAGGCTTTGGGCTGGAAGAAACCGAGTCCCACAGGCGCCGGTCCTGGGGCTGCTGACTTGGTCAGGCGGGAAACGGGGTTGCTGAGTCAGCAGACTCCACGCCCAGGCGCGCGCGCGCGCGCGCGTGTG
>PVKY010015588.1:0-10118 GCA_004027775.1 Bradypus variegatus | reverse complement strand
GCAGCTACTGAAGCAGCTGATAGCAGCTTTGGCCTCACAGTCTCTGCTTTGGCACAGAACCTTGGAGTGAAATCCCCTCTACCTCATCCATTTGGGTGTGTTTCTGCAACACTGATTAATAAATATAAATGAGGATTAACTGTCTTATTTAGTCTATTCTGGTTTGCTAATGCTGCCATTATGCAAAACACCAGAAATGGATTGGCTTTTATAAAGGGGGTTTATTTGTTACAAAGTTACAGTCTTAAGACCATAAAGTGTCCAAGGTAAGGCATCAACAATCGCGTACCTTCACTGGAGCAAGGCCATTGGCATCCAGAAAACCTCTGTTAGCTGGGAAGGCACATGGCTGGCATCTGCTTACTCCCAGGTTGTGTTTCAAAATGGCGTTCTCCAAAACGTCTCTCTGTCGGCTTCTCAGGGCAAACTCTGGGCTAGTACCTCCAAAGTATCAGCAAAACTCTGCTCTCAATGGCTGTCTTCAAAATATCTCTGTAAGTTGCAGCTTCTTTGGTCCTTCTATTTTTGAGCTTTTATAAGACTCCAGTGATCTAAGGCCCACGCTGAATGGGCCGGGCCACACCACCATGGAAATTATGTAATCAGAGTTATCATCAACATTTGGGTGGGGCGCATTTCCATGGAAAATACTTAATCCAATGATTCCAACTTAATCAACACTATGTCTGCCCCCACAAGACTGCATCAAAACTTTTTCTTAGGGACATAATATATACAAGCCAGCACAGAGTCTTTTAGCAAAATCCCTGTAATGCAAGTTTATAAAATGGCTGTGTTTCTCAGTTTTCTTTCTGGAAAAGATCCATAAACACTGAAGTAGAGCCCTTGAAGATAAGGCTTTCTATGGAATATAGATGGGTGGTGAGGACCTTGTTCTTTTTTTAACCCAAGAGCTTGAACAGAGAAAGGAATGCATATGTCTTTGGTGTGTGTGTGTGTGTACATATATATATAATTCTGAAATAGCTTCTGTTCTCTAGGGCTTTCATTTAAAATTTCTTCAGACACCCTCAGAAAAGTTCATCATATTTTTCATATTTTCTTCAGAAGTTATAGGGGTATGTCAGGAATTCTAATGCTTTAGAATACATAGTATATTACTCTTTAGAAAATGTCTTTTCCACCCACAGTCTGCCTTTGTATAGAGTTTTCTCTGAGTTCATTATCTGTCAGCTTTTCAAGTGACATATTTTAGGGACTCTAAGAAGAAAACTACTCTGCTTCTTTGATAAAGTACTAAAGATTACAATTTTATATTAGCAAAGAACAGTAATTTTTTTAAGGTATCTGCTCTTTAACAGAGTACTTATTTCTGAGCAAAACACTGAGGATAAGAATACCACATCAATTTGTTACCCAGCTCTTGTCCTACCCCTGCCAGTTAGCTCTAATCTGAGTTGAAAGCCTGGTTCTATCATTCATTAGCTGTGTGATCTTAGGTGGGATACTTAACCTTTCCAAGCCTTAATTTCCTCATATTTAAAATGGGGATGATTTCCACCCTTAAGTTTTTTGCAAGGCTTTCACAAGATTATGCATGCAAAGGTATGGGACCTCTACTTGAGTTGTAGTCAGTAGCTAGTAGAATTATTGTTGCCGTGCATAGATTGTGATTTTTTTTTTTTTTGCATTGCTGCCTACTTGTCGTTCTGAGTTTTTAAAAAACTAAACTGCTGTCTTTTTCTTGTGTTGCATAAAAAAATATTAGCACAGTTTAGATGTGTATTTCACAAATTGATAGGGTCTTTCAGAACAGTCAGTCAATAGCCATCGTCAGGTGATATAAAAATACCTCTTGAGCCCTTTTAAGTTTCTACTCCTCTTCTGGAAGTTATCCCTGAATAGTAGGAAATGCACAGGGAAGAAATTATGTCCCAGACTAGTCTGAGAACTCATCTCCTCTAGCTCTGTGTACTTCAAGGAAATACTTTCTGTGTTGGTGATTTTCTTGATCTATCATCCAGATAGTCTAACATGCTGCTTCCCTACCGTTCACTCACTTAGAGAAGCCGGTAACTTTCTCCTTTGCACATGTGGCCAGGACCTTAATTTTGCTACATGACAACCAATTCGTTGTTAACTACAGAGCTAATCTCCTGCCCTACCCCCACCTACATGAGCACCACCACTAGCCATCGTGGTGACCCCTTTGAGCAGGATCCACTGGCATTTCTAAACCAATTGACCAATGAGTGTGTTGGTGAGCTCTGGATTAGCATAGCTAGTCCTTGGAAATAGCCTTTTGTTAAATTTACAAGTGAATTGTTCTCCTAGATAGTAACACCTGAGAATTTGTCAGATCATATACTCAACATTTTGTATTTCAAACATTTATTGTGATATGCAAGTTTCCTTGATTAATAGCAAACTTAAGAGCAATAAGATTTGTGGTTAAAATCCTAACTATAAACAAACACTTTGTCATATACCAGAACTGAAGCTAAATGAGCACAGAAATCAATTACTGTAAAAACTGAATCTTGCATGGGTCTGTTGCCCTAGGTCTAATGAAGATTTTCTTCTCCATGGACATGATCACATCCTCTTTACTTCTCCCACACCCTCTCTGCTTCTGTAGATTAATGATCTGTTTAAACAGTAGGATGAGCTCATTAAACTAATAAAAACAAGTTGTGGACTTGGAGAATGTTTACGTATAGGGTGTTTATCCACAGTGTTAGCAAAAAGAAAATCGAGGGGACTTCATTGACGGAACCCCTCAGGCATCTCAGAGAAAACATTGCAGGGCTGACTTCTGGAGGGGGCGGTGGTTCTTGCTGGCCTGTCTTAGCCACCCCTGACCCACACCTTGCCTTGTCTCTTGGCTCACCAGACCCAGTTCAAAATGTGGTTCAGGTCCTGGAGAAACAATACCTAGAAGAAAAGAGGAGTGCCCTTGAAGAGCAGCGGCTTATGTACGAGCGGGAACTGGAGCAGCTCCGCCAGCAGCTGTCCCCCGAGAGGCAGCCCCCGAGCAGTGGCCCCGACCGCCTGGGCTACAGCAGCCAGACGGCCCAGCAGAAGGTGACCCAGTGGGCCGAGGAGAGGTGAGAGCTGGAACCGGGCCAGCAGTGTCAGGGCCCAAGGGCCTTGGGTTTTGGGGGAAGGGCCAGTGAGGCAGCTCAAAGCTGGACAAACCTAGCAAAGAAGGAAAACTTCCAGCCCCGTCTCTGGATTGTTAGCATTTGGCTTTTCCTTCCAATAATATTGTCCATGCTAAGTATGTTTACTGCTGTGTTAGGTGTTAAAGACTCTTCCATCCCTTGAAAACACGGTACCAGGTTAGACAACATAGGCTGCTAGGTGTTGGAATAGGGGAAGTTTGAATAATTCTTTAGCACAAAAGCATTTTTCCTTATTCTTTATTTCTCATACTTTTGATTCTGTTTAAAGACAACTTTGGTGTGGAGAAATCTAGTAAATGTGAATTTTTCCAGTTTATGACTTTAAAAAATTTGCATCAAAACTCTCAAAGGAGGCAGTGGTGGAGGAAATGGTAATAGTAATACTAACAAGGGGATAATAAATTACTGCTAACTTTTATTATGTTCTTACCACACTCTAGGGATGGTGCTAATTTTATTAGACCATAGCAACAATTATCTCTGTCTTATACATTAGGTAACCAATTTAAGAAACCTGCCTTGATCACCCATCTAGTAAATGGAAAAGTGGGTTTTGAACCCAGGGCTATCTTCAGGCCCACTAATAACTCCTGTGTTTCAATAATAACTAATAATAATAGGAGTAGCTGACATTTCTAGAGCATTTGCCATGGGTCAGGCGTTAAGTGCTTTATATAGATTCATCTGATCTTCACAACTACTACTAATTTGATCATTTTCAACCCCCATTTTACCCCTGAGGTGTGAGGTTAAGTGACTTGCCCAAGCTCATTTAGCTGGTGAGCCAGGGCAGTGGGTTGGAACAAAGCCGTGATGGGCTGACACCAGAGCCCCACGCCGTCTAGACTGCACCGTGTCTCTTTCACTAGCAACGAGATGCTTAACTTGAGCCATATCCAGGGACAACAGCCCCCAGAGGAGAAATGGTGCTGAGAATGGGGAACTCTACCTTGAGTTAAAAGGCTTGTCTGTTTTTTGTTCCAATTCGAGAGGAAAAGAGTCGGTTCTATTCCCCTCAGGAACTACCTGCTCATCTGTCTGGGTACTGAACTATGAAGGCTTACCATTCCTATAATGTATTGTTCTTTGTATTTTACCATGCCCGGGAAAAACAGACAAAGGTTATCATATGGTGCATTTTCTAAAGAGCTGCTTTTTCCACATTTAATATTAGCTGGTGGCTTTCCTTTAAGCAACAGCTTAAGAAGACAAAAACAGAAAGTATCCAATAGAGAAGCTTGATTGTTTTAAATTATAGTGATTTTCAGTTAAATGTTAAAACACTTTTTTCATTTCCTTTGTTTCCAGATTATTTTTGGTAATCAGATTTTTAAAAAGGATCAGAGTAGAAAGAGACCTGTTTTGAGGATGTTATTCAAAGAGATAAGAATGGTTGCAATATTGATTCATCAGATTTTTCTGGATAAAAGGAAGCTGTCACTGCTGGTGGATAGTTATAGAAGAAGCCAGGACTCTCATCTAAAAAAATATTGTTGGCTTGTGAAATATTGAAGGACTTGTAAATTTTGAGACATTAAGAGTCAAGTGTATTGAAAAGCTAATGAGAATCACAAAAAATGCTAGAGATAGAGTTTATTCTCTTTGTATACTTATAATGGAGTGTGAAACAAATATTAGCATGTGAAAAATTAAGTTATAATAGTAAATTAAGGAACTGTTTAGTACAATCATAGGAAGTATTAAGATTATGTAGTACTTTTTTTGTTGTCTGTTTCCTAGGGACAGGAAATTAGTTTCATTCATTGAAATATCCCCAGTGCCTAGAACAATGTCATCACTTGTAGGTGCCTAGTAAATGCTGGTTGCATGAGTTTACTGAAGTGACAAGGAAATACATGATTGCCAACCACAGAGCTGAGGTTGCTTACGGGAGTTTGAAACCCCAGGGAAGATCAGTCTTCTGCAGAGTCTTCATGGTGAAGGAGGGATTTCAACTGAGATTAAAGGGTGGGGTTTGTGTAGGCAGAGGGAACATAAGGGGCGATTTGACTAGGTGGATTGGCCTGAACGAGCATGAAGCAGCAGAGATGTGTAAGATGTGTTTGGGGGATTGCAGGAGGTCTGTTTTGTTTAGTCTAGAAGGTGATTTATAGGCGAATAGAGAGAATTAAGTCCTAAACTATTAGATAGGGCAAGTGGGAGGTCTACACACTGTGTGTGGAATTTACCCAATGGGAGAAGAGGAGCCTGTGCAAGGTTTTGAGCCTAGGTGTGGCCCAAGAAAAGCAATGATTCCTGAGGAATATCTTGATGAAGTTAAGGAGGAGGACGCTGAGTGCTCTGAGATTACTGGGAGGTTAACAGTGGTCTAGAAACAAGGATATAAGGACATGAATCAGGATTAATGAATGAAAGAGAGAGAGAGTGATTTAGGAGACATTTCAAAGGAAGAATCAATAAGGCTTTTTTCCTAGATATTGTGGAAAAAGAGAGAAGATTGAGCTAGCTGCAGGAATTCAAACCTGGATGACTGAAAAAAAAATGATAATATAATTTAGAAAAATAAGGAAAGCCCTATCAATACGTGATATATTTTAGATTATCTTATTAGCATACTTGCTGGACAGCTCCTGTATCATTTCTAAGACAATGAAAACAATAGAGATTTTGGTGTTCCACACTCATCATTTTCCAACGAAATAAAGGCAGGAGTTGTGTAAATGGTAGAAGAGAGAAGCTGTATAAGGCGTAGAGAAATCTGCTAGACTGGGGTGACTTTTGAACTCGGATTCAGCTGTGAAATCCAGAAGTGCTATTTTCTTCCATTCATTGGGTGTTTATTGACAGCCCTGTGATGGGCCGTGCAGTTGGCTGAGAACTATGTGATTTGACTAGCAAGAAAGACATGCCCCTGCCCCAAGGGAGCGTAACAGCCCAGATGGGGAGATAGACATTGATCAAATAGTTACACAAATACATGAAAAATTATCATTATGAATAAATATGGAGGTAAAAGACATAGGTCTGGAGAATATGTAGTATGATTTTGACCTAGACAGCATATATAAGAACTTTTATCAGGAAGTGATATTTCTCAGCGTTGAAAAAGTATCTCTGCTGCCACAGAAATGCCCACTTTATGCCTCTTATCAAGTGAAGAACTTATGTAAATCACATTTACTTCTAACTCCAGCTGTCTCCCCTTCCCCTCAACACACAAAAGTCATAATCAACATTTCTCTTTCCTAAAAGGTT
Source organism: Bradypus variegatus (assembly GCA_004027775.1). Taxonomy (NCBI): domain Eukaryota; kingdom Metazoa; phylum Chordata; class Mammalia; order Pilosa; family Bradypodidae; genus Bradypus; species Bradypus variegatus. The sequence goes on along the minus strand of PVKY010015588.1, from coordinate 3,756 downwards.
CAGTTAAGTCACTCTACTTTTAGTTAAGTCACTCGGTGATTCCCAATAAATAACCCACAGACTCCCAATGAGGAGGAAGGAAGGATAGGAATGATTTGGTAAAAATAGATTGGGAAATATTGCCTGAAAGGCATTTTCTACCATTTTCTAATAATTCAACTCACTTAGAAATAGGATTACAGTTTTCTTTTCTGTCGGTTTCTCATTTCCTTCTGTGCTGCACCACAGAGACGAACTCTTCCGACAGAGCCTGGCAAAACTGCGAGAGCAGCTAGTTAAGGCTAATACCTTGGTGAGGGAAGCAAACTTCTTAGCTGAGGAAATGAGCAAACTCACTGATTACCAAGTGACTCTTCAGATCCCTGCTGCAAACCTCAGTGCCAATAGAAAGGTAAGACACATTCTAACAGGAAATGAGAATGCAAGGTGTACAACAGGAAGTACTGTAAAATGAAATAAAAAGCTGACCTCCAAAAGAGTCCATGAGGAGATCCAAATATGAACCAGAAGTATATATTCTTTTTTTAAGACTTCCTCTGTAGACCTCATCAGGTAAGAATGCTATTTAAGTGATGTCCTTAGGTGTGTTGTAATCAGAATATGCAGTATTTTGGTGGCAGAAGGACTTGATAATTTAAATATTTTCTTTTAAATAGTGAAACTAGAAATATCTGTAGGCAATCTCACCTGTTTTTCTCTTTCATATAAATGTCCCCTTCTTAAATTTTTAAGAGCAAATGCTACAAGATCAGAAGACTGGTTTAATGCCTATCTATCCTTACATAGATGTACTCTTTGTAGCCACTTAGAAGTTTCCTGTCATTTCAACTTGAAGAATCATTTTTGTAGAGAGAAACTTTGAAGAAAATAATTTTTAATTCATTCATTTTTTCCTCCAGCATACATGCTAGAAAGTGAGTCAGGAGAAGTTGATTCTCATTCCATAGTCATAGAAGTGTACATAAAGATGTATGTACTTATTATAGTGGCCTTTATAAGAGCAAAGAAGTTGAAACAGCCATGAGGTTGAACAGTAGGAGAATAGTTAGTGAAATTTGTGGTAAATCCTTATGATGGCACAGTGTGTAGCCATTAAAAATCATACTGATGAAGAATATTTAATGACACAAGAAAATGACCACATTATGAAAGCTGTGGAGGGAGGGTTGGGGTAGGAAATTACATTTTGTTTGGTCCTGATTGTGATAAAAATAAAAAGCATATCCATAGGTATGCAGAGAAGACGGAAAATAAACCAAAATATTCCCCCCAAAATTCTAGGTGGTAGAATTTTATCTTCTTTACTATAAATTTATGTGGTTTTCAAAATTACTATTTTAGTATGGTTTGTATTTCTCCAACAAGAAATTATAACAAGGGTTTTTTGTTTTTTGTTTTTTGTTTTCCTCCTTATTCTGCAGAGAGGTGCAATAGTGAGTGAGCCAGCCATTCAAGTGAGGAGGAAAGGCAGGGGCACCCAAGCTTGGACCATCGAGAAGCTGGAGAACAAATTAATCGATATGCGGGATCTTTATCAGGAGTGGAAGGAGAGAGTTCCTGAGGTAAAAGATGCAAAATGTGAAGGAGATTTGGTTATGTTCAAAGGAGAGAATGTAAGTGATTTAACCAACAAAACACACATGCACAGACACACACACACACACAGAGGTTTTCAGTGAATATTTGTAGTGATTCTGTGGACACTTATATTAGGAAAATGAAGAAAGTGATCTAGAAAGGCATGCTAAGTTGATTCACTAAAGTATCATGTGATCCCCACACAGACGGAAGCTAAATGAAGAGAACATATAGTTTATTTTTATTTGGCTGCATTTTTACTACATTTCAAGCAAAATGAAGAACAAAGTAAATAATTTGTGCTGTATTGTCAGTGCTGTGAAAAACCAGCTTGGATGGAACCACCATGGATTTTGCATGTTCATGCATCCTTAGCTGTGATCATGCTTTTGATTACTAAAAGTAATTTTAGGGGGCATAACCCATTTTTCTGGACATTGGTAATGAAAAAGAAGACTTATAGAAAGAAATGAAGCAAAGCACAGGGAATGAAATGTAAAAGGCTGCAGGTGGGATGTGATTGGGAAGACGAGGCAGTAAAGAAAGATGGCGCCTCCACAAGGACATCACTTAATTTCCCAACCAACAAGCCCCTCCAGTGTGCTAATTTTGCTTTATTTATGTGCTATGACTCTTATTATACTTCTTGTTTATTTGGATAAAAACTTTCTTAAAACATTATTTTAAATTAGTTTTAAATGATATTATTTAAGGTGATGTTGGTTTCCTACTTCCCCACCATCCCTCCTATCCCTTAGGCAAAGAGAATCTATGGGAAACGAGGTGACCCTTTCTACGAAGCCCAAGAGAATCACAACCTAATAGGCGTGGCTAACGTGTTCTTGGAGTGCCTCTTCTGTGACGTGAAACTTCAGTACGCAGTCCCCATCATCAGCCAGCAGGGGGAGGTAAGGGCAGGCAGGCCACAGAGAAAATGGCCACGTTCAAGTTGTGTGTGTGTGTGTGTGTGTGTGTGTGTGGGCGCGCGTGTGTGGCCATCCAATTTAAATTATTTTCTTGAGGTAGATCAAGAAGCTAAGGCAGACATTCAGAATTCACATTCTTTTTCTCTAATAATAGACAAAGAAACTATCAGAATTAAGTCATGGTTTGAAAAGATTATTATAACAAGATTCATATTTGTGGCTCACAGTTTTCCTTTGTTTCCGTGGAGTTAGAAATTCTTTGGAAACCAGATTCACTACGTGCTCCCTATTAATTTCTCTTTTAATCTCTTATGTTTGTGATGCTTGTGAACTTCCTCAGTTCTGGCCCCAAAGTAGACTTTACAAGATACAACGTGGGAGGATTATTTTGAAATCCAGAGTACTCAAAGAAAATAAGCCTAAATATCCCATTATTACCCCCTTTTAAACTCTCGTATTTTGGTTATTTAGATATATTGGCCTTATGTGGGCCTGACGCTTTTCAGAAAATATTCAAGTCTAAACCTTTTTTTAAAATGTTAACCATTTCATCAGTCAATGTTTTAATTTAATTTTAGTAACATCCTTACTTTCTGTCTCATCCTTTGGTAGTATAAAAACCTAAACTAAGTTACTGTGTCTGCTTTTCAGGGCGGGCTGAAGATAGGCTACCATTATGCCTAGTGTGAAGCTGGGAAATAGACCCTGGGTTCCCAAACGTGTGATGTAAACACACAGCCCACATTCTAGGTGTGGTACAGCCCCCCCATCCCCCGGCCCATGTGCATCTACTACAGGAAACCGGTGGCAAGAGTTGCTTTTTCCCATGTTAAAAATGGGCACACCTCCAACTTGAAAGCTGAAATCACTGCCCTCCACTCTATGTGGGATCAGACACCCAGGGGAGTGAATCTCCCTGGCAACGTGGATTATGACTCCTGGGGAGGAATGTAGACCCAGCATCGTGGGATGGAGAACATCTTCTTGACCAAAAGGGGGATGTGAAAGGAAATGAAATAAGCTTCAGTGGCAGAGAGATTCCAAAAGGAGCCAAGAGTTCACTCTGGTGGGCACTCTTACACACAATATAGACAACATTTTTTAGGTTCCAATGAATTGGGGTAGCTAGTGGTAGATACCTGAAACTATCAAACTACAACCCAGAACCCATGAATCTTGAAGACAATTGTATAAAAATGTAGCTTATGAGGGGTGACAATGGGATTGGGGGGTCCATGGGGACCACACTCCC
>PVKY010015587.1:0-10119 GCA_004027775.1 Bradypus variegatus | reverse complement strand
CTCAGGAGTCCCAGCCCCAGCCCCAGCCCCCTACTCCCTCAGACCTAGAGTCCAGGGCCCCAGCTGCCTCCTCTCTCAGACCCAGGAGTCTGAGTCCTCATTCTTTCGGGGAAGTAGGGATCCACTGGGCTCTCCGATCACCCAAGGCCCAACCCCACACCTTGTTCCCTTTTCAGTGACTCCAGTTCCCACCTGGTCCCAGGGCTGAGGACAGCCACATGGACCTGGGGCCACCCAAGGGCTGGGGCCCACTCTGGCCATCCCTGGACAAAACTTAGATGCATTGTCCCCTCCCGGCCTTGCCCAAAGCCAGCAGGGGAGGGCAGGGCTGGCTGTGTCCAGCAGGGCGGCCCAACTGCCGTGTCCTTGCACCTTGCAGTGCCCCTTTCCCAGCACTGTAGGTAGCGGCAGTGAGTTGTGGGGTGGGGGACAGAGTGGCCCAGTCTGCTCCTGGCCTGAGAGCTGGCGGAGCCGGTGCCAACTGGTGAGACCGGGTGTGAATGGCACTGGTACATGGGTCACAGGGGAGACAGGGGCTGCTGGGGGCCTCTGTGTCCTGAAGTCTGGACTATGACACCTGAGGTGGGGTCCTGGGTGGTGTGGGGCCAAAGGCCTGTGGGGTGGTCAGCGCAGGAGCCCCTGGCACAGCCTCCAGGTGGTGACTTGGAGCCTATGCCACCTGGGCCAGGGAGGGACAGGACACACAGCTGGTGGAGAGAAGATGGACACATGGTGCGGTGACAGCCAGCCTCTGGACAGGAGAGCCGACCCCCCTTGAAGGGAATAGAGACCACCAGAGGAACCAGAAAGAGGGTAAGAAGTAAGAGTAAGAGAGCGTAATCGTGAGAAGACAAGAGACTCAGAAATGAGAAACAACCTGCAAAGAACAGAAATCGAGGCCAAGAGATGCTGAAATAGATATGGTCATAGAGAGAGGCAAAGAAGAAGAGCCAAGAGAAACCAAGAAAAAAGACTGAGGGCCTGATAAAGAGAAGCTACAAGAGAGAGGAGGGAAAAGGAAAGAAATAGACCAAGATTGGATTCAAGTGACAAAGCACAGAGGGGAAGGGAGACCCAGAGAAATAAGAAAAGACGGGGAGAGAGCAACGGCGATGTCTGGAGAGAAAATGTCAGCGCTGTTTAGAGACAGCCATAGAGAGAGAGAAGTGACAATCCAAACAACAGACAACCTGGAGGCAGACAGGACGTGGGCTGGGCACAGTGTCCAGGGTGATTATAACCCCCACTGGGCGCAGAGGCCCCATCACACTGGGAGAAGCCGCCCTCCTCCTTCCAGGGCATTCCTCCAGGGCAGGGGTCTCAGCTCAGAGAACATGTCCCACTATCTTGACCCCACCAACTGAGGATTGGGCCCAATGGAGACCCCTGGATGGGAGATGAGCTTTTAGGATGAAAGATGTAAAAGGATTGGGACTGAATTAAAAAATGAAAAAGGGGTGAGGGGCGAGGAGTGAACAGGGCAGGGCTCTAAGACACGATGGAGCCCCCACTGTGTCCTATAACATCCCAGGACACTCCACATCACAACCCCAGGCTGTCCCCACCACAGCCAAATACTGTCCCAACACAGCTCAGGACCTCCCCCAGCCCAGGATTGTCCCTGTCAGAGCCCAGGACTTTTCCCTTTGGACCCCGGTACCATCCCCACATCGCAGCCCAGTATTGTCCCTGTCACAGACCAGCCCCCCCCCCCACACACACACACAGCCTAAGACTGCCCTGCCCTGGTCTTAGCTTAGGAATGCCTCCATTAAAGGTCAGGACTGTCCCTGTCACAGCCTAGGACTATTACCACATCACTGCCCAGGGCTGTCCCCATCAAGGTACAAGACTGTCCTCACCGTGGCCAAGCACTGTCCCCTTCATACCCCAGGATGTCCCCATATCCTGTTCCAGGGCCATACCCCTCAGAGCTTGAGACTCTCCAGATTCGAACCCCAAACTATTCCCATCAGAGCCCAGGACTATCCCACCACAGCCTCTGTCTCTCCTCCCACCAAATCCCAAGGGTGCCTCTGCTAAAGCTCCGGAATGTCATCATCAAAACCCTGACTGTCCTTGTCAGAGCCCAAGATAATCCCTGTCAGTCACCAAGACTCTGAGAAAGTAAACATTAGGTTCATTTATGAAGGGAAAAATCTGCCCTGCTATTTTATCCATCGGGCTGGGCTAATCGACCCAGAGGAAGTCTTGAGCCAAGAACAGGAAACACATCTCCCAAGGTTATGTTCTGGTCATCAGGGGTTGAAATCACCCCCTTCTTGACTTGTTACTGTTTCCTTCCTTGCCCAGAAATCTTCTCTAAGACATTCGCTGCCCCCAACTGTGCTGTTTGCCCTATGTCAGTAACACTGGGATGTTCCCCTCTTGCCTGGAGGATCCATGTCGCTTTGACACAACAAAGTGCCCTCGATTGCCAACCTAGGTGTGGAGCTTCAGATCAGGACACAGTATCCTTGGGATCACAACATCGCACATCTACCTCAACCTTTAGTTCCAAGGAAATAGGATCCTGGGGCACTTCCCACGCCAGACCTGAGGTTGAACTCTGTGCCCTCATCCTACTCCCATCCCTAGAGGTCCTCGCACCCCATCCCTGCACCCCTAAAGGCTGTTTCCTCCTTCACCCCCCAGGGCTATGACCCCCTTGTCACGCCCACACCCCAGGCGCGTGCCTCTCCCACCACAGCCCTCTCCTCCAAGCTTCCCACCTAACCTCCCCGGCTTCCAGATCCCCTCCCCACTAAAACCTGCCCTACCCCATCCGCGTCTCCCCAATCCCATAAGAGCCCAGGGCAATCCCCCGCCTCCTCCGCGCCCCGCAGCGGAACGCGAGCGCGGGGGGGAGCAGCGCCAGGTCGGGTGGGCTGGCGCGGGGGTCCTCCCGGAAGTGCGCCGCCCCGCCGGGCTGCGCGGACTCCGCACCCACCTGCCCCAGGGCGGCTGCGGCCATGGTCGGTGCGGCGGGTAACTGCGCCCGCCCCGGTGAGGTCCGGGAGGCAGATGTTCCGGCCCCGCCCCGCAGCCCAGGCGGGCCGGAGCTTCTCCAGTAACCGAGCGCCCCCAGGGACCTGGGCCGGCCGCAACGCGCATGCGCAGGAGGCCGCGGGGCGAAGGGGCGTGACTCGCAGTCCCCCCCCTCTCCCGCCCCAGGCTCTTTCCAACCCCCGGCCGGCGGTGCGGGAGCTTGCAAGCCGCGGTTTTCAAATATGCAGTTTTATAGGGACCGTCGCGGAGCGCCAACGAGGATCAGCAGCCTATGCGGGCGGGGAAAGGCGAGCCCTTTCTGAAAAGGAAAGGCACACGCTAAATTTCGGCGGCTGCATATAGTCATATAGCAAGTAAATGCCCGAGAAAGAAGAAAGGCTTTGGGAAAAAGACCTTGGAAGAGGGCGGCAGGTGGGGAGGAACGGGGAGTCTAATTCTGCATTCTGGATACCTCCTTTTGAATGTGGTCTTTCCTGCCAACGAGAAGATCTATGTGTATTCCTTGGAGCGTTTGTAAGAGAGAAAAACCACCCGCGGGTTCGTTGTGATTTTCATCAGTGAGGCCTGACTTTCCGACCCAGCAGTGACCCTCCAAGAACAAACCTTAGGGCAGAGCTTCCCAGTTGCATCCCTTCGTGAGTGGGACTCTCAAGCAGTTCGCCAATTACAGTCCTTCGGGAGGCCTCCAAGCCCTAGAAATTCAAATTTGCATCAGGGTTCCCGCTGTCGTGGCCCTCAGTCACTGTACCCCCGAAGTCTGCCATGGTCAGGGTCCCCCAAACTCTTGCTCCTGGGTTCCTGTGACACCTAAAGTCCTGTCCCTGCTGAATCCTCAAAATCTGGGCCCTAACTGTATAACACAGTGAACCCTGTTGTGGAGGATGGACTGGGGTTAATAGTACAAACATAATGTTCTTTCATGGATTATAACTAACGTACAACACGATTACAAGGTGTTAATAATAGGGTGGTATAAAAAACACCTAATGCTGACTGTGGAACATACACTAAGGCAAAGTGTCAACAATAGGGGGTACATGGGAACATTGCAGATGTTACACGACTGCTGTAAACCTACACCCTCTAGTTTTAAAAAAGAAAACAAAAACATTGTGCTAAGTGAAAGAAATCAGATTACAAAGTACTATATATTGTATGATTCCATTTATATAAAATGTAAATATAAACAAATCTATAGAGACTGAATTAGATTAGTGGTTATGTAGGGCTGGGAAAAGATACAGGGATGGAGAGGAGACTGCTTGGGGGCATGGGGTTTTTCTTTTTGGAGTAATGAAAATGTCCTAAAATTGTGCTGGGGAATGCACAACTCGGTGATTCTACTAAAAGTCACTGATTGTGCACTATGTATGGATTGTATGGTATGCGAATAACTCTCAATAAAACGGCTTTGAAAAGCCAGAAAACACGAAAAAAAAAATCTGGGCCCTAGGCCGTTGTGCCCTGGGGCACTGTGCCCCAAAATTCCGCCCCCAAATACTGTCCCGGCTCACTGCCCTCCACCCCTAGCCGCCACAGCTCCCAGCAGCCAAATCGCGAATCCTCCCCCGCAGGGCGTTGCCGATTTTTCTTGCCCCCCCCACCCTAGCCCCGGGCTTCGGGGGCGGAGCCCACGCAACGTCCCCGCCCCCGCTGCGGCCAATCGGCGGCTGCCGCACACACACCCCCGCGGCGGCCAATCCGCAGCGGCTATGCAGCCCCCGCCCCCTCACCTGGGGGCCTGAACCCGCCGCCCAACCCGCTCCCCATCTGAGGGAATTCGGGATCCGCGCTCCTAGGACCCAGGAGACCAGCCCTTATCCCCCTCCTCCCTCTGACCCTGGAGTCTCAACCCGCAGTGTCCGCTTCCCTCGAGACCCTTTAGTGCCAGCTCCTTCTCCCCAGGTAGGGAAGTCACAGCATCCCTGCGGGCCAATAAAGGCCCTTTGGCTTCTCCTCCTCCATTATCTCTCCTAATTGGCATTTAATTGACTCTCCCCTGAGAGCCTTTTACTTAGCGCATGGGCGAGGCTCTGCCTCTTCCAGGAGCCCAAGGCCAACTGGCGCTGGCACCAGCAGGCACCACTCAGGAGGCCTGCAGAGAGCTGCGTCTCAGAGACCCAGCCAAAGCCTGCGGTGGGGTGAGGGTGGGGGGCTGGTGTGTCCCGACTGGTCTAAAGATAAACGTAAGGACAGTCTCCTTCTGGCTGCAAACTTCTTTTATGGGGACCTGGGAGGTGGTCCGGCACCTTTGTCAGTGAGGTTTAAAGTCTAAGGGTTTGGGGGCTGCCCCTGGTGGAGGCTGGAGTCTGGGGGACTGGGTGTGGGGTGGGAGGGTCCTAGGCAGGGGAGAGGTCCAAGTGGGCATGTGGAAAATCAGGAAGGGGTGGTTCCAGGGGAGGCCTCCCGACTGGCCTTGCTCCCATATCCCAGCTCTGCACCCCCAGTCACAAACAGCTCAATGCCAGTGCAGAAGGAGGCCTCCGAGGCCAGGAAGACAGCTGCAGCCCCCACCTCGGCTGGCTGGCCCATGCGGCCCAGGGGCTGGGGAAACAAGGAAAGAGGGTGGTGGTAATAGGGAGCCCCCACCTCTCCTCCACCCCCATACCACCCAGATCTGGCTCCCCACTCCCACCTGGGCCAACATGCCCTCTCGGACTGTGGTGGCAGGGTCAGGCGTCGAGGCTGCCAGCTCCTTCCACAGTGGGGTCCAAATGTTTCCTGGGGAGATACTGGGAGGAAGGAGACACGATCTGTCTCTTGAGCTTGCTCTTGGATCTCCCAGCTGGCTCAGTCCATCTTCCCAAGGCCCCCAGGGGCACACTGCGCCTCTCCGGAGCTGCTCACCAGTTGACGCGGACACCATATTGACTCTCATCCAAGGCCAAGGCCTTGGTCATGGCGGTTACTGCCCCCTGCAGGAAATGGGACCAGGGAGAGAGTTCAGCCCCCAGCCAATGGGGCACCCCCATCCTCCCCTCCCAACCAGGGGACATGGAGCAGGGGCATTGGAATGGGCAAGTCATGCCGTCCATGCTGGCTTTGTTCAGATGCACTTGGCTAGTGCTTGGGAGACACTTGGCATTTACAAACTTGTCCCCAGTGCTCAGGGCTGAATCTGGGAGTCAGAAGGGGGCTCCCCCGGGGCTTGGGGCCTTGCTAGGCCTTGCTCCTCAAGAGTCTGGCTGCAGGGCAGAGGCCCATGGGGGTCCAGGCAGGGAAGGGGGGTAGGGACGAGGCTGGTGTACCTTGGTGGCCACATAGGGCACTGCCTGGGTTTGGCCAATGGCCCCGACCAGGCTGGAGATGTTGATGATGTTTCCCCGACTCTTCCGCAGGTGGGGGAGGGCAAGCTGGGGAAGAAGGGGGTAGTGTGAGTTGCCCCAACTCTGGGATCTCCCCCAGCCCACCAAGCTGCAGGCCACAGGCATCCCGATGTCGGGGATGACGACACCGTCCCCCCAGCAGGTACCGGTTCACCTCAGGGCCTGGAGGGACAAGCACCCAGAGCCAGGGAGCAATCCCACTCTGCTTTGCCCTGGGGTCCCTGGGTCTTGGCACAAACCATCTTCTAAAAGGGGTTTCTGTGTCTCTTACACTGGGTCCCTGTCACCCTCTCTCTGGGTTTCTGTCCCCCTCTTTGGTCTTTGTATGTTTCTTAAACCCCTGTCCCTATCAAAACTGGAAAGTGCCAGAGACCCTGAAGATTTCATGTCTTGCAAAAATAGGAGGAAGTTCTTACCCATGGAAGATAAGAGAGTTCTTGAGTTTTACAGAGCCCTGTGTTCAGAATGCCAGATGGGAGGCCTTCTGAAATGCACCCCATTTTCTGCCAACTTCTCCCTTGCATCTCCTTGGCTACATGGCGTTCCCTAAACTCTGTTCCTTTCACTACACTTGACCTTGAATAGACTCACAGTTTATCTCCTTCCCCTGGCTTGCGCTGGGCGGCTTAACTGGCCTGTCCAGGCCTCTTCCTGCTACTAAAGATTTATGAGCAGGAGCTGGCACCCTGAGGGGCTTCTCAGAACAGGACTGGGAGCGAACTCACTTTCTGCTTTCTCTTCCAAACCTTCTCCACTCCCTCAGAAATGGCCCCCATGCTTTTCTTGATGCTGTATCTTCAGTTACACCCCGCGGATTCCAACCTCAGGAACGTCACCTGCTGTGACACTCCTCAGGTGACCCACCATTCCAGACTGCCCAGAACTAAGGAGTTTACGGGGACACAGGACTAGGTGCTAAAACCCGGCCAATTCCAGATAAACCTGGCCCAGGTGGCTACCATCAGCCTCAGCTCCTTCAAATCCTGTTGATGTCAGCTCCTTGGTGACGCCTTCCCTGAGCATCCTAAGACTGTCACCTGCCCACCACTGAATCCGGGATCCCTCTTCCTGATTTATTTTTCTCTCTGGCAATAGCTTCCATCTGACAAGCCATACACCCTTCACTTATTGATTGCATTCTCTGTCTCCCCTACCAGAATGCTAAAACCCAGGAGGGAGAGCTGAAAAGGCTGTCTTATTTGCTTCATCCCCAGCAGACATAGGTGCTCAATCAGTATCTTTGGAATGAGTGAATGGGTTCATGGGTAGAGGACGCAGTATGTGCAAGATGGGATCTCAGCTCTTTTGTGGGGAAACAAGTCTTTCATGTTACTTAGACCATACCTGGGGTGGCGGCCTGGAATGCTGGGCCGCAGGCACATCCTGTAAAGATATGTGTCTTGTGACTATGACGACAAGGTTAACCCTTGTCCTGAACCTAGACTCTTCCTTCTGATATGCAAACAGGATGTAAACATACGCATCTGGGGTCCTCTGTGTGCCTTAGGACTTTTTTATCTGCTGAAACAAATAAATACCTGGAGCAAAGGTGTACTAGTATCCACTTAGCACACGATGCTATGTGGGTCCCCTGCTCCCTTAATTCTTAACTTTGTGTCTGTGTCTCATTCCTGCACCGCCCTGTCAGCAATAACTGGCGCCCAATGTGGGGCCTGAAGAACCAGACCTGGTTCCTGACAGAAGAATCGCTTGAACGACTGAGGTATAGTGGCACTGGAGCTCGGGTGGAGGTAACGGCCTTCTTTTGTATGCGTTCCTTGTAGAACGACCCCAAACATTATAAGCAGGGTAATGGGTAATGTTGAAGGACATGATATATATGTACCTTACATTTCCCTCTTGCGACAGCTGCTGTGGGCTGGCTGTGTGAAAGTGGGAAAATCACAGATCTTACAATTGCTGCAGGTTATTAAAAAATATTGCCCTTGGTTCCCTACCCTTGGCTCCCTAGAATTGCATGACTGGGAGTGGGTAGGTGAGGAATTGAAACAAAAACATATGCAAGGAGGGGAAGATGGCAGCATAGAGAGGAGTGGAAGCTAAGTAGTCCCCCTGGAACAACTGAAAAAAACCAGAAACAACTAGTAAATAATCCAGAATAACTGCAGGGGGACAAACGAGACCGTCCACTCATCATACACCAATCTCAATTGGGAGGAATGCCCGAGATCACAGCATAAAATCTGTAAGTAAAACCTGTGGATCCAAGCTGGGAGACCCCTCCCCCATAGCCCGAGCTGCAAAGCCTCCTGGTGCCAGAGAGAAGCTCTCACCCAGCAAGCAAATATAGCTCTGCTGAGCTCCAACTGGGGTTTTAAGTAGCGAGTGTGAACTGCTCACTACAAGTACGAATCCCCAGGAAACAGACAGAGGCTTTGGGTGACGACTGACCTTGCTTGGACTTGGTCTGAAGGGGACTATCTGTTTCTTTTTCAGCTCAGTGGAGAAAGCCCCAGCCGTTAGAGTTCCCAGGACCTGTGACTCAGAAAAGGGTGGAGATAGCACAAGCACAGAGAGAGATGATTGAAATGCTAATGACCTCCCCCTAAGGGGTCTATCTTCTCTAAGAGGAAAGGGGTGGGGCCCTTTCCATTCAGAACCAGACCCCAGAGCCTGGGGGAACACAGCCATACCTCCTCACACCAGTCAAGAATTATAGGCTAACAGGCACCACCTACTGGGCAGAAAAGCACAGTGACCCGAGGCATAGAGTGGAGCAGTTTTCTAAGACACACCCTCAGGGAAACCAGATACTGAATATTTCTTCCCTCTGGGACCTGAGCCTGTTCTGGTCTGGGAAAGCCTCATTGGATAACCAATGAAACTATGCCTAGACGACAGAGGATTACAACCTACACTAAGAGGAACAAAGTTATGGCCCAGTCAAAGGAACAAACGTATGCTTCATCTGAGATACAGGAATTTAAACAACTAATGCTAAATCAATTCAGAAAGTTTAGAGAAGATATTGTAAAAGAGATAGAGGCTGTAAACAAAACACTGGGCATAGATAAGGCAGAAATCAAAAGTTCAAAAAAACAGCTAGTAGACTCTATGGAAATGAAAGCACAACACAAGAAATGAAAGACACAATGGAAACATACAACAGCAGATCTCAAGAGGCAGAAGAAAACACTCAGGAACTGGAGAACAAAACACCTGAAAGCCTACATGCAAAGGAGCAGATGGAGAAAAGAATGAAAAAATATGAGCAATGTCTCCGGGAACTTAAGGATGAAACAAAGTTCAATAGTATACATATCATTGGTGTCCCAGAAGGAGAAGAGAAGGGAAAAAGGGCAGAAACAATAATAGAGGAATAATTAATGAAAATTTCCCATCTCTTATGAAAGACATAAAATTACAGATGCAAGAAGCGCAGCATACTCCAAACAGAAGAGATCTGAATAGGCCTATGCCAAGACACTTAATAATCAGATTATCAAATGTCAAAGACAAAGAGAGAATCCTGAAAGCAGCAAGAGAAAAGCAATCCATCACATACAAAGGAAGCTTAATAAGACTATGTGTGCATCTCTCAGCAGAAACCATGGAGGCAAGAAGGAAGTGGTGTGCTATATTTGGGATACTGAAAGAGAAAAACCACCAACCAAGAATCCTATATCCAGCAAAGCTGTCCTTCAAATATGAGGGAGAGCTCAAAATATTTTCTGACAAACAGAAAATGAGAGACTTTGTGAACAAGACACCTGCCCTACAGGGAATGCTGGGGGGAGCACTACAGAATGATAGAAGACAGGAG
>PVKY010015586.1:0-10121 GCA_004027775.1 Bradypus variegatus | reverse complement strand
GCAGAACTATATGATGATACTGTGTGCCATTAATTGTATACCTTGGATAGATTATATGGTGCATGAATATATCTCAATAAAATTGCATTTGAAAAAAAAAAGCAAGGCCTAAAAGGAACAAATGGTCTCAAAGAAACTCAACTGTGTCCTAGCACAAAGCTCAACAATATTGAAAGAAACACAAAAATAGCCATCACCAACAAAGTGAAGTTCACCATGTCTGGCATCCAATCAAAAATTACCAGCATGCAAAGAAGCAGGAAATAGATAACTGAATCAACTGAAATCAACTCATAACCAACACAGTTGTTAGGATTAATATATGAGATGTTTAAATAGTTATTATATATTCAGAAAGTGGAGACTTAAAAAATATAAAACAGACCCAAATGGAATATCTAGAAGTTAGAATTATAGTATGTGGTATAAAAACTATAACTCATGGAGTTATAGCCAGATTAGACCTAGCAGTAGAAATAATCCAAAAATCCAAAGTAAAATACAGATTGAAAAGAGAATTAAGACATATGAACAGAGTATCATTGAACTGTGGGACATTTCAAGCAGCCTAATGTACGTGTAAATGAAATCCCCGAAAGAGAGGCAGTAGGGGCAAAAAAGTAAGTTCAGAACATTTTGGCCAAAATATTACCAAATTTGATAAAAACTGTAAACCAAAGATACAAGGGGTTCGAAATAGCCCAAACACAAGAATCATGAAGAATACCACAAAGTTATACCATAATCAAATTGTCCAAAGCCAATGCTAAGGAAAAAAAGGCATTATGTACAGAATTTCAGTGGTAAGGGCGATAGCAAATTCCTCATCATAAACAATGTGAGTGAGAAGACAGTGGAGTATTTTTAATGTATTGAAAGAAAAAACATTGTAAACCTAGAATTCTATGTCCTGCAAAGATATCTTTCAAAAATGATGGTGAAATAAAGGCATTTAAGACATAAAAAACATGAAAACTTCACTATCGGCAGATACACACTATAAGAAACGTTAAAGGATGTCTTTCAAACCAAAAGAAAATCATATTAGCTGAAAAATATGAATAAATATAAATGATAAATGGGTGAATGCATAAAATTTTTCTCATTATTAAAATCTTTTTAAAAGGTAATGGACTATTAAAAAGGCAGAGTTTGTGTCACACTAAATTAATAAGCAAGATCCAACTATATGCTGCCTATAAGAAACACACTTCAACTAAAGACAAAGATAGATTAAAAGTGGAAGGATGGAAAAATAAATACCCTGATAACAATAATCAAAAGAAATCCTGTATTTTATGCATGATTGTTCTGTAAATCCACAAATTATTTAACAAAGGGGGAGAAAGAAGGCTGTCGTGGCTGTATTGATATCAGTGTATATGTGGTGGTTTGAAGCTGCAAGTACACCAGGAAAACATGTTCCTAGATCTAATCCGTTCCAGTGGGTGCGAGCCCATTGTAAACAGGACATCTGAGGAGGCTGCTTCAGTTAGGGTTGCCCCACCTCCATCAGGATGGGCCGTAACCTGGTACTGGAGTCCTTGATAAGCAGAATGAAACTGAGACAGAGGGAGAAAGCCACAGGAAGCAAGAAGCGGAAATGGGACCTGGAAGAGGAGGAAGTGACCAGAAGATGCCACTCTGTGTCTTGCCATGTGACAAGCTAAGGACCAAGGCTGGCCATCAGCCAGCGCCAGGACACCACAGGCTTCTGGAAGAAAGCATCGCCTTGATGATGCCTTGATCTGTGCATTTCCCAGCCTCAAAACCGTAAGCTAATGAATTCCCATTGTTTAAGTGGAACCATGTCATTGTATTTGCTTAAGCAGCTTAGGACACTAAAACAATATATTTCAGAAAAAGCAATATCAGGGATACAGGAGACAGTTCAATTAATCCAAAGGATATAAGAATTCTGAACATTTTGAACCTAAAGCAAAGCTTCAAAATACATGAAGAAAAAAGTGATAGAACTGCATGGAGAAATAGTAGACACATCCACAATTATAATCACAGATTTTCATACCCCTCTATTAATAGTGGATTTAACAAGTAGAAGGAAAATCAGTAAGGCTGTAGAAGATTTGAGTAACATTATCAACCAACATGAGCTAATTGAAACTCATAGAACTTACCATCTAATAATATCAGAATACACATCCTTTTTAAATGTATATTAAATATATACTAAAATAGACTTTTTGGGTCATGAAATACATTGAAATAAGCCCCAACAGATGGTTAAAGCCATATGGTGCATGATCTTTGACCACAATGAGATTAAATTAGAAATTAATAACAGAAAGATTTCTGAAAAATCCCCCAAATATTTGAAACTATATAGCACATTTCTAAATAGCACCTGGGTCAAAGAAGAAATGAAAAGGAAAATTAGAAAGTATTTAAAAAATTTAGAAAATATTAGAAAGAATGATAATGAATATACGACATATAAAAATTTGTGGAATGATGCCAGACAGTACTTAAGGAAAAATTTACAGCCCTTAGTGTCTAAATTAGAAAAGGAGAAAGGTCTGAAATTTGTCACCTCAATTTTTATCTTAAGAAACTAGAAAAAGAGAAACAATTTAAAGTTATAGTAAATAGAAGAAAGTAAAAACTAGAAATCAAGCTGAATTTGATGAAATAAGCAACAGAAAAAATAATAGAGAAAATAAAATCAAAAGATGTTTCTTCGACAAGATCTGTAAAATTGATAAAACCCTAACAAGATTTATCAGGAAAAGAGATGACACAAATTACCAAAACCAAGTGTGAGAAAGGTGATGTCACTATGCATGATACAGATATTGACTGTATGACAAGGGAAAATTATGAATAACTTTTTGTAAAAAAATTCAACAATTGAAATCAAGTATACACAAACTACCAAAGCTAATGCAAATAGAAATAGATAAGGTGAACAGCCTTATATCTATAAAGAAATGGAATCATAGTTTTAATACTTTTCCCAAAAGAATACCAGGTGACTTCACTGGTGTATTATACAAAATTTTTAAGGAGAAAGTATTATTTTTACACAAACTATTCCAGAAAATACAAGTGGAGAGATTTTTTCCCCCAGAACTCATTCTGTAAGGTCTGCACTGCTTTAGTACCAAACCATAATAGTCTTAAAAGAAAATAAAACTACAGAAAAAATATCCCTTATTATCACAGAAGTAAAAATTCTAACCCCAAAATATTAGTATATCCCATCTAACAATATATAAAAGGAGAATACATGAGGACCAAGTTTATGCCAATATTACAAGATTGGGTTAACACTAAAAATCAATCAGTTCACCATACTGACAAACAAGAAAGAAAAACCACACAATTGTGCATAGCACATTAAAACATTTGGACAAAATTCAACACCCATTGCTGATTTAATAAACGCTTATCCATCTAGGAAAGGAAGAGAAATTCCTCAGTCTGAAAAAGTGGATCTAAAAAAACCTAAACTTAACTTCACAGTTAATGTTAAAAGGCTGAATGCTTCCTCCTAAATCAGGGAAAACAGCACCAACAATCCCGGGATGTTGGCTCTCACTGTTCTAGTTTCCTAGCTGCTAAGACAAACACCACGCGAGGGGTTGCGTACACACTAAGGATGTATTGGCTCATGTTTCTGAGGCTAGGAGGAGTCCAGAATTGAGACATCAGCAAGGTGATGCTTTCTTCCTGAAAACTGGGGCATTCTGTGGCTGGCTGCCGGCAATCCTTGGTCCATGATTTTCCTGGGCATGTCGGCCTCTCTTGGCTTCTCTCTCCATCCGATTTTCACTCTGCCTATAAAGGACTCCAGTAACCCAAATTAAAGCCCAAACTGATTCAGTGGGGCCACACCTCAACTGAAGCGACAGCTTGAAGAGAGCTCATTAATGATGGGTCCATACCTACCACAGTGCAGAGCAAGACTTGAGAGAACATGTCCTACTTGGGGTACACAATTCAGTCCACCACAACACCACACTGTACTGACGCTTGGATTGGTGCTCTAAGACAAGAAAGAGAAAGGACAGGCATTCAGGTTAGAAAGGATTCAGTAACATTGCCTATATTCACAGAAGATGTGTAGAAATCTGATGGCCTCTAAAAAATGCCAATGAGTGAGTCTAGCAAAGTTGCAGGATATAGCCACATGCAAAAATCAATCAAATGTCTATATACTATCAACGGATAGTCAAAAATTGAAAAAATAACATTTACAATAGTATGAAATATATGACATCCACAGGGATAAATTTGACAAATATGTGCAAGATACATACATAAAAATTATATAATAAGGAAGGCCTTATCGTTTTCATGGGGTGGGAGACTCAATACTGTTAAGATATCAATTCTTCCCAATTTAATCTACAGATTCTATGTAATCCCAGTAAAAACTTCAACAGTCTTTTTAGGTAGAAATTTAAAAACTGATTCTAAAATCCATATGGAAATGAAAATAACCTAGAATAGTCTCAGTAGCTTTGAAAAAGAGTAAAGTTGATGGTGTAATATTACCAGATTTTGACACTTACTATAAAGCTGCTATGAGCCAGGCAGTCTGGTATTGCATAAAGACAGACAAACACGTCAATGGAATAGAAAAAACAAAAAAGCAGTGCAGGAGTAGCCCCACACATACTTGCACAACTGATGCTTGACAAAGGTGCAAAGACAAACAAATGGAGAAAGGATGGCATTTTCAACAGATGATGTTGAAACAATTGCATATTCATAAACAAAATATAAATGAACTTCAATTCATACTGTATGCCCTTTAAAAAATAACTCAGAATGCATCACTGACATTAATATAACACCGAAAACTATAAATCTTCTAGCAAAAAAAAAAAGAAATCTTCTGCAGCACTGGGTTAGGACAACATTTCTTAGCTATGGCACCAAAAACATGATTCATAAAAGAAAAATTGTTGTTGGATTTTGTCAAAATTAGAAACTTCTGCTTTTCAAAATGCACTGTTAGGAGAATGAAAAGGGAAGCCACAGGCTGGGAAGAATATTTGCAAAATATTCACCTAGGAGAAATTAATTTTCATGTCCAATAAAGACATTACGTAAATGTTCATAGCAAGTTAAATTGTAATAGCCCCAAATTGGAAATCATTCAAATGTCCATCAACATGTGAATGTATAAAAAACTGAGGTTGTGTTCATTATCTTGATTGTGAAAACAGTTTCATGGTTGAATACACTTGTCAAAATGTGTTAAGTGGCACACTTCAACATATGTAGATTGTGTATATGCAGTTGTACGCATGCCAATTATACCTCAATATAGCTGTTACAAAATAAATTACTGTAAGATTACATTTATTTTAATAGAAAAAACTGAAACTAAACATATATACTGGAAACGAAGTAGCCATATATATTTCTAGGAGTGAAAAAATATAGTAATTGAAATAAAAACCTCAATAAATGAGGTGAATAGCAGAGAAAACACAGATTGAAAGAGCACAAGTGGACTAGAAGATAAATCTGAAAAATACCCAGAATGTAGCGCAGAGAATCAAAGTAATAAAAAAATGTGTAATCGAGTCTGACACACATCAAAGATGGGATGAGAAGGCCTATTATATTTTCTGACTGGATGTCAGAAAGGACATAATTGAGAGGGTCAGAGGGAGTCAATATATAGGGGGTTAATAGCTGTGAATTATCTAAATTGATGAAAAACATGAATCCTTAAGGTTCAGAAGCATAACCCCAAAGAAAGATATATAAAAAGAAATCTGCATCTAAATGCAATGTAGCACAATTTAAATACCAATAGAAGAATTTAAATGTCTTTTTGGGAAAAGAAAGATTATAAACTAAAGAACAAGTACAATTAGACTTACAGATGATTTCTCCATTGTAAATATGGATGCCAGAAGACAATGGAATTATATCTTCAAAGTATTGAGGCTGAATAGTTGTCACCCTTTATTTGTATATCCAGAAAAGTGATCTTTAAAGATGTTTTCAAGTTCCATCTTAAGGGTTAAAAATTTTTAAGGCAAACTTAATGTGACAAAGACCAAATCTACTTACTTTGAAATAGTTTTATCACCCTCAAAATATTGTCATTGTTCTTCAACTTACCAATGCTGTTCAAAATATCTTTTAATTCTTTCTTCCTGACACAATGTATCTCAGAGTCCTTGTCATTTTTTAAAGAAACAAAAAAAATTTATTAATTGTTTTAAATGCCATATATTTTGAGACAGCAGAAACCAAAGCATTCTCCTTAGAATTCTCTTGCATTTCACAGAAGTGCTTTAGAACTTAGATTTCTATAAGCTGCACGGAGTGTAAAGAAACAAGGAAGTGCCGAAGAGTGATGAAAGTTTTCATAACCGACGGTGCCGATGGCAGCGCAGTGTGGTGACTGTAATACTACTGAACTGTACACACAAAAGATGGCTAAGATGAGAAATTTTGCATTTTATATGTTACTACAATGAAACTTTTTAAAAAAGTAATGGCCAACAATAAAAAAGGACTCCCATAGGACTAGGCCCAGTGGCGCTCGTTCCCAAGGCCACCCGGCACTGCCTGCACGTGCTCAGACACACCCACCCGAGTGGGGTCTCGGGCACCCCACGCCTTCCCTTCATGTCTGAAACTCAATTCCTTCCAAATCCTGACTCCAATAGGCCAGAGGAGGCTACTCACGTTTATTTGTTGTCAAAGTTTTATTTTCAGAAATCTCTAAATCTGCATCTTGGTACCATTTCCAGCATAGTACTGTCAAACAGAGCTGATTCCTTTGACAAATAAGGTTTTGTCTGTGTTAAGTAGGAAGTATGCCATCCAGCTATTACCAACTCCTAAATTTTAAAGTAGCTCTTCAAATAAATCTTATGTTTTCAAACTCTCATTAATTTTAATGATACAGTTGTAAACTTGGGTTCCCAAAATGTCAAAATCCTAAAAGCCTGTATTTCCAAGAGTGATGTAAAAAGACAGCTTACACTGTGGGGGTGGAAGCTGTCTCGAGTTTTTCTCCTCTTGTAACATTAAGAAACCAGAAAAAAAAAACTGGGCTCTTATTAATAGACTTCCAAAAAAATTTATGGAAGTGTTTTTGTTTTAAGGCACATTCCAAGGGAATAGGATACTACTTAAATATGGTAAAACTACTCAAGTTAAGAAAAAAAAACACCAAAGCCTCTTGGTACTAAGTCAAAGAAACAGAGATAAACAGAGTTTGATCTGTAGACAATTAATATGAAACTCCTTAACAGGATCAAATCCTATAACAATATTTAAATCCCTTATCTTTTGGGAATAAAATAAATTATAGCACTATAAGGGTAATTTTTGAAGGGTTTAAGGTCACATTCAGAATGAAACAGAAAACTTTCAAACTCAGAAAGCAAAATGGGATCTTACATTATCTGCTTGATTTTATCATATCTAAATAGAAACAGGATAATATCTCAATAGGTGCTTATTTTGAGAACTAATGTAAGCCAGTTATCATGAGAAGCCTATACCCAGCTGTTTTTCTTCCCTGTTTTGCTATGTTTTAATGTGTGTGTGCTCAAGTTTAATGAGGGCTTTCCTTTGCAACTCCTCCGAAGAATAGAGAAGCATGAAATGGAGTAACAAAAGTAAGCCTAGGAAGCCATGGGATTCTGAAAGCCTCTTCTTTGGCTGGTCGTGACCATTTACGCTTCATTACAGAAGGTTAGAGTGTTTGGGGAAAAGAACATCTCAACTAGTAGCTTTCTTGTCAAAGGCCATTAGATAGACAGTTGTTAATCAGACCAGTAGCCTAAAGCCCTTGGTAATGATTTTTTTTTTATTAAAAAAAGAAAAACTTTAATTATCCTACTGCAATCTTTTATTTGGTTGTTATTTGTACTTAAAGAAAACAGTTTGCAGCCTAGTTCCCTGTTCCCTGGACTTACATACCAACTGGTATGTGTCCAGTTAAGAACCAGGCCAAACTGCATTCTTCTCAGGTCTATTTGATTGCCAAACGGTGCCTAACTAACGACTCTTTCATATAAACTGTAAGATGAACTCATAAGTCAGCACTGATTATGCCCCAGGATAGAAGGCGCTGATGGTAATTCAGGTGGGCACCTCTGAAAATGTTTGTCGGTTTCCTGTTCCATTCCCATCAGATCTTTTAGAAAACCTTGGGGAAAGATTGAAATTCCCCACCAATCTGAGACTGCACGTGAGTCTCTACCACATTAAGTGGAAAACACGAGAATCCCAGCATAGCACCCAACAGCTGTCCACAGAGGAGATCATTAACCAAACGAGCACTGAGTCATTGCAGGGGGCAAGCACTCCTTAACGGACCTCGAAGGCCAAGGAAAAGGACACTGCTGAATCCGTTACAGAAAAGAATGGGCACCAAGCCTCAAGAATACTGTCCAATTCCAAGGGATTTCAGTGCCCTGAAAGCCTGACAAGTGTTTGTAAATTCGCCGTGATGCTTGTGGTCTGGAAGCAGTGTTTAAACTCTCTCAAATGGAGTGAAAGTTGCTTCTGATGTCTCTGCAAGTAGCCACCCGAGTTACGAATCTGGGGTGCTGACATGCTGACAGAGAAGGCAAGTAAAGTCCTCACTAGCCCAAACGTCGGAGCCTGTGTAGCGCCTGCGGCATTAACGGAGGCAGGATTCCACGGCGTGGGTTTTGGAACCCGTCCCTGCTCAGCTGCAGCATCGCACCCCGGGGCTTCATCCCACAGAGCTGTTGCTGGAAGAGGACCTTCTTATAGGAAAACGGCTGCTGCACTGCTGAAGGCCACACAGCAGCCACACAAGTGACGCTTCGTTTTACAAACATTTGTACTATGAGGGGATCTGTCTTGTTCTGAAGATGTTTTGATTGGTGGCCTTTTCTCACGGGCTTCTGAATCCACCAAGCTGCTGAAGAACTTTCTTCTTCATGAAGGATGTTTTCTAACCTGGTACAATTTTTGGAATAATAACAAAGTCCCTTGTGTTTTCCCCCCCCGTACCACACACGTTTTGCTGTAAACTGCGAAGCATTCAGGCAACAGAGACTGCAACGCCGTCTGGGCCTGCCGGTGGCTGTTTGATATCTTCCCCGAGGTCATCCGTTGTTGTGGTCTTTTAGGTTCTCTCTTCCGAGACAACTGTGGGACTGACTTTCCCATCACCGCAGACTTCCGGTAGCTGCCCTTGACCGACTCTAATTTTTAACTCTCCGTTATATCTCATTTCTGCATTATTTGTGGATAAGAAATAAGGACCACTCCACTGGGACTGTTTTGGCAAAAGTTCCCGCCTTCCAAACACCAACTGCAAAGTCCTCTGGAATCGCTGCCCTTGACTTTCCTGTTGATTTGGCTGCAGTTCTTGCATCTCTCTCCTCCTGCGTTCTCAGGACACAACCCTCCCCACTACCTCCCAGAACCCGCCACCTACTACCCGGAGGCTTCTTTTTGCAACTGTTTACTTGGAGCTTCTCATCTGCAAATTCTCAGTCACTGTCTCCCAGGACTCTATTCTCTTATCCCTGTGTCCCTTTTCTGTGGGCAATCTTCACCCATGTAGGTTCTGTCATCATCTTCAGTTTAGACCTTTCCCAAGTCCAGACCCACTTAGCTCACCCTGATGTCTTACAGATGTCACAAATAGCAATGCATTACTTTTCTTTCAAATTGTTCTGTCCCCATCTTTATTTAGCTCAAAACCATGGACGTGGGACTCCTAGCTGACGTCGTTAGCTCCTTACTCTCACCTCTTCCTCCCACGTTTCTTGATGTAGAGCTGCTCTCTCAGTATCCCGGGCTTCCCAGTGACTTCGCACCTTCTCTGAGCTCGCATTTACTGCTGCAACACACCCTCCCTCATCTCCTGGACCCCTGTTTCTAGCCTTCCAGCATTTTCTTCCTTTGGCTTCCAAAATTATCTAAAATCAAGCCTGGTCAGAGAACTTGAGGTGGAAATGCTTCCAAGGCTCCAATTCCTGAGAATGAGCCGTGATTTCCAAGCATGGGGCTCTGGGAGAGGGGACAGGAATGCAGCTGTTAGGAATATGAGCTTTGGAAGCAGGGCAAGCCTTGGTTTGAATTCCAATTCAGCCATGAGCAAGTTACTTCCCCTCTCTGAACCCTGGTTTATACAT